>OZ012659.1:50983806-51227314 GCA_963942545.1 Oxycera nigricornis | reverse complement strand
TACAATTTATAACAAATAGACTGTACTTCGTAATACTCCGATCAGTTTAGTAACAGTTTCTGACTAGTAAACATGGAATGGGGTGTGAAAGAAAATCGTATCGCTATAATAGCACTCCATAAGTGTGGCAAAAGTGCTTCTGAAATTTGGAATTTGTTGAAGCCGCCCAAAATAACGAAAAAAATTATGTATCGTGCAATAGAACGATTAAGGCACTTCGCACACTTGATCCGCTCAGGTCCGCTCAGGTCCGCTCAGCTCAGCTCAGCTCCGCGCGTCAGCTCAGCTCCGGCAGAGTAAAAGCATTTGCTCATTTGATTTCGTTCCGGCATCCGCACAAAATCGATTCTTATCCGAAAAGTGCTGAAGCGGCCTGAGCGGAAGCACCGGACCTGAGCTGAGCGGATCAAGTGTGTGGGCCTACACCTGATTGCATAGCTTTCGATTTTTTCTAAAGGCCTGAGCGGATCAAGTGTGCGAAGTGCCTAAATGAGACGTCAGGCATAGATTAATATTGCTCTAATGAGCAAGAACCGCTCGTTAACGTTACGTTAGAGCAGCCAGTGCCATCAAAGCTGTCCGAGATCGCATCCGTAGAAATCCACTGCGGAAACAAAAATTTTGTCCAGGGAATTGGAAATCTCCACAAGATCGATGACTACTCTCATTCGAGATGATCTTCATATGAAGACTCATCGTAAGTCAACAGCCCACATGTTGACTCCGCGGTTAAAGGAAATAAGATTGGAAAGATACAAGCGCCTTTTGCTTTGGCACGCAACTGATGGGCATGAGAACATCCTCTTTACCGATGAAAAAAATTACTGTGGAGGAAGTTTTTAATAAACAAAATGATAAGAATCATCAGAACAAGTTAAAACGGTTCCCACAGCGCAACGAGGCCATCATCCGGCTTCTGTAATGCTTTGGTGGGTGTATCCCATAAAGGTGTCAAAACACTTCATTTTTAACTTCCCAGTATATGGGAAGTTCTTGTAATCGCCTCAAAAATCGAAATTGAGATTTTCAACATTTCTTTACGTTTAGCCATTTTGAATAGATTTGTTCGAAATTGCCATGACCGGCATAATCATTGAATTTGTATTTTTTTACGATTTTACATCAATGAGACTAACAGTTATTTCTTATTTTCAGTTGGTCTTGGAAAACATTGAATATGCAGTCGATAATAAATTTAATTGCATGCAAAAGGTCAAATGTTTTACACATAATGATGGAGGAAGTAATTGAAATCTTACGATCACTAAAGCGTTGATTAGCTCAAAAGCAAATTTGATTAAAATTTTGTTGGTTTCCAAAATTTAAGCAGTTTTTTCAATGAAATTAAAACACTGTGAAAACTATTCAAATTCTGCACAAATTATGGAAATATTATAAAACTATTTTTTTTGTTCTTTTTTTCAGAATGATGCAAAAAAAATTGCTGGTTTCTCTTCAAAAACTGATAGCAATGTATGCATTTTATAAACATTTATTATTGAACTGTGTAAATCAGGCAAAAAATTTATTTTATATGAAATAAATCCTAATTTTTCGCATTTTCTTCTATTAAATTAAGAAACAGCTGAAACGGTTTTTCATAAAGTTGAAAACAGTACAAAAATGTAAGAACACGTCGATTGACAGCTTAATGATGAAAATATCATATTTGGTTCGTGAGATATATTGAATGATAAAAATGCCCTTGAAAATCATGATGACTTTTAATGACTTTTAAATTTTAATTTTAATTTAATTTTTTACTTTATCAAGAACAAAGCTTTTCCTGGTTTTCCTACAAAAACTACTTGTAGTATAAATTTTTTACATACATTAATTGCTGCATTTCGCAAATCAGGTTAAAAACTTATTGTTTATGGGGAAAAACCTTATTTTTAGCACTTATTTTTGATAAATTAAAAAACGGTTCCATTAATTTTTTAAAAAAATTGAAAGAATAACAAAAATATTTATATGCGTCGATTGACACCTTAACTATGGAAATCGTATGTTTGCTTCAGGAAATATAACGCATGGTAGAAATGACTTTCAGAGGCTCAAAACAACAAATCCCCCCCGACCGAAATATCTCAAAAACTAATCAGCTCTTAAAATTGCAAAGACGCCTCGATTGACACCTCAACAAAGTCAATACAACGTAATTTACGTGAGTTATGCTCGTAGAAAAAACTGTCCACGAACGCACGTACGTACGTACACACACACACATACTTACTTCTTTCTAAAAACACTTTATATATACTCTATAGACCTCAAAACGAAAAGAAATGTTGACAATTTCAATTTCGATTTTCGAGGCGATTACAAGAACTTCCCATATACTGGGAAGTTAATGAAACTAAACAAGCCATGAGATGCGACCCTTGAGGTCCACACGATCAACTTCCCAGTAATATCTACGTAAACATCAACGAATTAAACACAATAATAATTCTGAAAATAATACTACTTTAAGTAATAACAATCAGAGGTATTCACAACAGTAACAGGAAAGAGTCTACCTCGCCAAAGACGGGAATGAAAAGGACGAAATTGAACGGCGAATTGGTCTAGCCAATAAAATATATTTTTCAGTCCTCTCGGTGATTAAAAGTAACAAAGTGCACCGAAGAAATAAGCTGCGCGTCTATAAAACGATCAACCTTCCTGTATTGATTTACGGATGTGAAACATGGACTTTGACTCAAGCCTCAGAAAAAAGGATTGACGTCTTCGAACGCCGCATTTTGAGACGTATTCTGGGGCCCGTGAAGGACGGACCGGGTTGGCGAATCCGGTACAACCATGAGTTGTACGCTCTTTATGACGAGCCACCGGTATCGAATCTGACGAAACTGCTACGACTTCAGTGGGCTGGCCATGTGGAGCGTATGGATGACAGGCGAATTCCCAAGCGCTCCCTGAAAGGCCGAGCAACAGGAAGCCGCCCACCAGGAAAACCACGCAAACGATGGGAGGATGCAGTTGACAACGACAGCGAATCCTTGCTGGGATTCGCTAATTGGAGGACGCGGTCGCTGGACTGAGACAGTTGGAGGCAGTGTCTTCGGGAGGCCAAGGCTTGATTTGGGCTGGTGCGCCATTGATGATGATGAACAGGAAGGAGTTAATATGAATCATATCGTCTACGGGAGGGTCCATTGATTACGTAAGGTTTTTGGTCGATGAGGACAGATTGAATATTCACGCGGATCAATCGGGGGGGGGGGGTGTGTGCCTTTTTGGTATTGAAAAATTTTGTATATGCAACCAAAAATAGGTTCAATTCCATGTAAAAAGTAAAATGTATTACAAATGATGATGGTTATTGAAACGATTACTAAAGAATCAATCTACTTAAAACTACAATTTTTTATTCGATGAAAGCTTTTCAAAGCATATGATCTTCCAAAGTATTGACTACAAAACATTTTACAATTCTAAGCGTTGATACCGCAAATGCAAATTTGATTGAATTGTTGTTGGTTTTCAAAATTGAAGCATTTTTTTTATTAAAAAACTATAAAAACTATTAAAAATCTGCTTCAATTAGGCAAATATTTTGAAACTTTGATTGAATTCACAAAAAAAAATTTAGAATAAAAGATATAAAGTAATATCACTCGTATGAACCCTCCATAAATGGTAACTTTGAATGATTTTTTACTTACCAGTATATGGGAAGTTCTCATAATCGCCTCGAAATTCGAAATTGAAAATTTCAACATTTCTTTACGTTTAGAGGTCTACAGAGTATATATAAAGTGTTTTTAGAAAGGTAGATGTGTGTGTACGTACGTCCGTCTGTACATTCGTGGACACTTTTTTCTACGAGCATAACTCACGTAAGAAAAGTCCTATCGACTTTGTTAAAGTGTCAATCGAAGCGTTTTCGCAATCTTAAGAGCATATTAGTTTTTAGGAAACTTTTTTGCGGGGGAGGCGGATGGGTTGCTGTTTTGCCCGTTTGAAGGTCATTTCTGTCATGCGTTATATCTCGCGAACCTAACGTACGATTTTTTTGGACAAAGTGTCAATCGACGCGTATTGACATTTACGTAATTTTATCAAGTTTCTAAAAAAACTCTTCGAGCCGTTATTTTTTTTTTTTTTAAATGCAAAAGATCGGAGTTTTTCCAAAAACAATAAATTTTGAACAACATTTTCAAGTTCAAGTAATCAATGTTTATATAATTTATATACTCCAAAAAAAAATTTTTAAAAAGCTATCAAATTTTTTTCCCATGATTACAAAAAAAAATCAAATAAAAAATAATAAATTAATTACCAGTCATCATGATCTTCAGGGTCATTTCTGTCATGCGTTATATATCGCAAACAAAATATAAGATTTGCATCGTTTAGGTGTCAATGGACGCGTATTAACATTTTTCTGAATCTGTCGAATTTTTGAAAAAATCGTTGGAGCCGTTTTTCAATTTAAGAAAAAAAAGTGAAAAAAACTAGGTTTTCTTTCATAAACAATCAATTTTTAACGTAATTTGCGAAATAAAGTAATGAATGTTTATAAAATTTATATATTTCAAACAATGCTTGTAAAAACAACATCAAAACTTCTACTCATAAATACGTAAAAAATGAAATTAAAAATAAAAAATTATTAAAAGTCATCATGATTTTCAAGGTCTTTTTTTCATTCACTATATCTCACGAATCAGATATAATATTTGCATCGTTATGGTGTCAGTTGATGTGTATTAACCTGTTTGTGAAGTTTTTAATATTTTAAAAATTCTTTTAAGCCGTTTTTTTAAATTAACAGAAGAAAATTATGTTTTTTTCATATAACATATTTTTTTAACTTGACTTGCACAGTACAGTGATAGTTGACAGTTTATAAAATTTAAAAGTTCTTATCAGTTTTTAAAGAGAAACCAGCAAAATTTTCTTCCATGATTATGAAAAAACTAAATTAAAACTAAAAAATCATCCAAAGTTACCATTTAAAGAGGGTTCATACGAATGATATTACTTTATATCTTTTATTCTAAATTTTTTTTTTGTGAATTCAATCAAAGTTTTAAAATATTTGCATATGTTGAGCAGATTTTTAAGAGTTTTCATAGTCTTTTAATAAAAAAACTCTGCTTAAATTTTGAAAACCAACAAAATTTCAATCAAATTTGCATTTGCGGTATCACCGCTTAGAATTGTAAAATGTTTTGTAGTCAATACTTTGGAAGATCATATGCTTTGAAAAGCTTTCATCGAATAAAAAATTGTAGTTTTTAGTAGATTGATTCTTTAGTAATCGTTTCAATAACCACCATCATTTGTAATACATTTTACTTTTTACATGGAATTGAACCTATTTTTGGCTGCATATACAAAATTTTTCAATACCAAAAAGGCACCCCCCCCCACCGATTGATCCGCGTGAATATTCAATCTGTCCTCATCGACCAAAAACCTTACGTAATCAATGGACCCTCCCGTAGACGATATGATTCATATTAACTCATTCCTGTTACTACTGTGAATACCTCTGATTGTTATTACTTAAAGTAGCATTATTTTTAAAATTATTATTGTGTTTAATTCGTTGATGTTTATGTAGATATTACTGGGAAGTTGATCGTGTGGAACTCAAGGGTCGCACCTCGCGGCTTGTTCAATATAAACTGTTGAAGAATATTACAAAAAGGTTTTTCCTGGTGAAATAATGCTTTCAACTAAATATTATCGTATGACGGCAAAAAATGCCTCATCCTAAATTATGCATGTGATTTTTGCTGCTCGAAAGTGCTGATTGATTATGTATTAAAGTCAATTATTTCAAATAACTTTAATTAAAATTGAAGGGTTTTGTGATAGTCAGCGCAAATATTATAGAAGCTGCTGAAAAACACTGTGTATCTGGATTGACTGAGAATGTTTTATTTGCTAGGTTTTTGTACCTATGGAATCATTTTATTTGTGGGCATCGAGATGACTTAAAACAAGGGCCAGGTCTTGTTTGAGAATGGAAGAAGCCCACTTCAAACATTTACTGTCGACATGTTTCATCATTCATTTAAAATAGAGTCATTGAAAGCATTAGTACTCGAAAATAACCAAATATTCCGATCCAGTGTACGAATTTGATTTTAAAATTGAATTTTTGGTAGTACTGTTTTGCTTTAAACATTCAATGAATTAGAGTCGAATGATGTGTTAATTATTTTATGACAACATAAAAGCGATTCAGTTTTTGACAGAATATTGGGCGTTCTTAACGAGAAAACACGAAAAAACGAAGAAACATAGAAAAAATTTCACAATTAAAAGTTCGTTTCTCTGACCTTCCAGGGTTTCTTTCAAAATGCTTACTCGATATTTACAAAAAGGCTTTCAAAAATTAACTCTTAGCTACACGTCTTTGTTAACTTTCCAGTATATGGGAAATTCTTGTAATCTTCTCGAAAATTGAAATTTTCGACTTTCTTTTACGTTTTGAGGTTTTTAGAGTATATTTAAATAGCTTTAAGAAAAAGGGATGTATGTGTTTGTGTGTGTACGTACGTACGTACGTTCGTGAGCAGTTTTTTCTACGAGCAGAACTCACGTAAACAAAGTCGCATCGACTTCGTTAAGGTGTCAATCGAAGGGTGCAAAAATTAGGTTTTTTTTTCCACAGCCATAAATCTTTAACCTGATTTTCCAAACGCAATAATTAATGTTAATATAGTTTATATACAACAAACGGTTTTTGTGAAAAACAGCAGGAAACCCTTTTTTCGTGATTACAAAAATAATTTAAATAAAAAATTAAAACCATTAAAAGTCATCATGACCTTCTATGTCATTTATGTCATTCATTATATCACGCGAACGATATATAATATTTGCATCATTATGGTGTCAATCGTTGCTTATTAACATTTTAATGATGGATTAAGAAATCATTAAGGCCATTTTTAAATTTAATAAAAAATATGTGGAAAATTAGGGTTTTTTCATAGAAAATATATTTTTGACCTGATTTGCACATCAATTTGTGTAGAGAAACCAACAAAACTTGTTCTCATGATTACAAAAAGTAAATAAATTAAAAATAAAAAGTCATGCAAAATCATCATGTAAAAATGGTTCATACGAATGATTATACATTATATCTCTTATTCTACAAACATTGTTGTAATGTCAATCGAAGTTGACTTATATTTGCATAATCTGAGCAGATTTTTAATAGTTTTTACAGGACTGTGTTCTAGTCTTAATAAAAAACTGCTTACATTTTAAAAACCAATACAAATCAAATCAAATTTGCATTTGTGTTAATCAACGTTTTGAATGGTAAAATGTTATTAGTCAGAACTTTCCAAGATCAAATGCTTTAAAAAGCTTTCATCCAAAGAAATATAGTTTTTAGTAGTTTTATCCTTTAGTGTTCGTAAGATTTCAATTACTTCCTCCATAATTTGTAATACATTTTACTTTTTACATGCAATTGGACCTATTTTTGAATGCCTATTAGTAGATAGAACATGAGGACTCCAGATCACTTTGTATGAAAATGGCTTGTGGTTAGCCGGTGTCCGGTCTTTGCTGATAAGGAGGGTGCTTGGGAGTGTGATGTGACGTGTGTGGATTTCCCATGATGTGATTCATATGTGATAAGAGAATTCTGAAGAGCGTTGGAAGAATGACGTATGGGTATTTTAGATAGACAACAAATTAATTTCTAATTCAGTAAAAAAAATAGTCGGAATGATTCAAGCCACTACCAGACGCAAGGAGTTGATCATTTTTTTTATGATGCAAGTTAACATAAGATGCAACCAGGCCAGCGCATCGCAGCATGAAGGATAATTCAGTGGCCAGCAGAAGTCATTGTTTACTTGTACGCAATAAATGCACCAGACGCTGGCATCAGCAACTTAAGGCTCTAAAGAAATCATTGTTTAGATATACCCAATAAATGCACCAGACACTGACAACAGCATTTTTAGCTTATAAAGAAACCATTGTTTACATTTACGCACCAGACGCTGGCATCAGCAATTTTAGCTTATAAATTTAGAAATAGGAATAGAATAAGTTGAGTTGTAAATTTAATTTTTTGCAGTTTGTAATTGTTTAAAACGAAAAAGGTGTTGTAATTTAACTGGCGCCCGAGCAGGGATCGTGATCCGCGTCGCTACGAGAACAAGTACGCGAAAACCAAGTGTACGAAATACATTTTCAATCGTGCGTAAAAAGTGCATGGTGACCTTCGCTTAAAACGTTGAAGGATAGTGGTGATAGTAAAGGAAGGCCCCCAAGTAGCAGATACAGCAAAAAAGAGCAGCTGCCAACCTTTACCAGCGGAGTGGCCCATCAAAAAGGTGACATACCCTGCAATCCAAACGTGGCATACCCTGCCACAGTAAAAGCGACACCCAAAGGAAGTATAAGAAAGCAGAAATGTAAAATATAACATTAAGAAAATTTTTGGCGTAACATCGTAGCTATTTTGTATAGCTTTTAATATTTAATATTGATATATATTTGAAAATATTGCCACCTCTATGACAAAGTGCTTTTGTGCCTGTTTAAAAAAATACTGAAGTCCTCACGATTAGAATGTCGGTAGATTTATTCCTTGCGACAATCCACTAGACCCTCTCGATCAACCAATATATTTGTTTTGCCTTTCGCTCGGACGGATGTCTATTTTAATTCTCCTCTACTCCGTTTACCGAGGACTCATGATCGACTAAAGCTTGGACCTTTTCCTTCCAGTCTCGTAGCTTATAAGCGAATTTTAAACAATATTTTGTTAAATTAAGTACTTATTTCATCCATACACTCTGTATTTTATTTTGCCACATTTTATAATTGGAGTTTTCTGTTAAATGTGCCGATATTAAATAAATAAATACCACCGTGAAGAATCTCGTGATCTTTGTTAACAAAACGAAAAAAATGACAAATCCGAATAATCCGATTCGTCTCCCAGTCATGTGCGTAGGTTTCGGAAGGTGCTAATAGAAAAGAAAATGACGTGAAATTAGTCCAACTTATAACTAGAGTAGTTTTCGAAACCCTGCGAACACAGGGCCGACAGGTATTTAAATAGATGATGAATCCTACGGCGGATGTGAACAATGAATTCGATGTTGAAATAAACGTCAACCATTATAGAAACCTATCCGATATGGATAGGATAATGGATGTAGTAAGTTCAAGAGCTTTTTCCGGTGAACCAAGTGAATATATTTCGTGGAGGAAGAGTGTTGAGTGGATCCTCCATATTTATGAGCATCTGAGAGGAACTCCCAAATATTTCGGTATTCTTTCCGTTATACGGAATTAAATAGTAGGACAGGCAGACATTTCCCTTGAATCCTACAATACCCCATTGAATTGGAAAAAAAATTCCAAATGGCTGACCCTTGATTACGCGGACAAGCGTGACCTGGGAACAATGGAATGTCAGTCAACCACAACGGGTCAAGTTGCAGAAACAATTCATGAGTTTTACCAAAGTTTTCATCACCATCCATCACTTATTTTGAATTAGTTGTCTGTCATGGAGTTGGGGTATGGATCGTTGAGTGGTGTAACGCAATGTTACAGGGAAAAAGCCTTAGATACGTTTGTCAGAGGTGTTAAGGGCGATTTACCGCGACTTCTCAGCATTAGAGAGTCGGTAGATCTTCCGCAGGCTTTGAATTTATGCCTTAAGCTTGGGAATGTGAATTATAGGACCCAAAATGCCCACAACTTTCCGAATGGACGCTTCTCGCGTGCACCGCAAGTTTCACATCCTTTGCCGCCAGGAAAAATCCATCCGCGGCAAAATTTCCAACTATATTACAGTCAATACGTATTACGTTCACTTTGCTTATGTTGATAGGTAAATCAGAAGTTTGTTTTACATTGATTTCTAATTCTCGCTAAGCGAATCCTAGCAGTTGACCTATGGATCTTTCTCTGTTGAAGTAAATTGGAGCAGTTAACCCTATTTTACTTTTGAGAGAATTATTATTAGTTCGTATTGAAAAATTTATTTTATTATTAATCTTTGTCATCTCTTTATATAGAAAGTTGGCAATATCATCAACTTCATATGATCCCACGGGTATTTCTATAACAGTTGTCCAATGTGTAATAAATTATTTTTTCCATCCACGTTAGGTATAGAAATATATGTTTGGAAATCAACAAGACCGCAAACATAACCACCTTGAAAATCAATAGGTGGAAAATATTCTGTTGTAAGAACGGATGTATTTTCACTAAGAGTTACCGTTAGCGCCCTGGTAGTATTTAAAACAATGATTGATTTTGAGTTTTTTCAAAGTATTAATTTACATAGTTGTCCTAGAAATCTACAACATTTTATACAAACATTTTAGACATAAATGTCCACAGTTATATGAGTCATAGCTTTGATATGTATTGTAGTTGTATTTTATACTAGAACCTAGATAATATATTAATTCTATCGGTGGAGGTAAATTTCCGAAACTATTGAAGTACTCCACATAATGATTTTGTTTGTTGTACGCTACCCAATGTGTTCCAGGGCCTTGCACATCATCTAAATTGACAATACTACATACGTTTTGCAATACCGGCTCCTTCGGCGAATTCATCATCATCAATGGCGCACCAGCCCAAATCAAGCCTTGGCCTCCCGAAGACACTGCCTCCAACTGTCTCAGTCCAGCGACCGCGTCCTCCAATTAGCGAATCCCAGCAAGGATTCGCTGTCGTTGTCAACTGCATCCTCCCATCGTTTGCGTGGTTTTCCTGGTGGGCGGCTTCCTGTTGCTCGGCCTTTCAGGGAGCGCTTGGGAATTCGCCTGTCATCCATACGCTCCACATGGCCAGCCCACTGAAGTCGTAGCAGTTTCGTCAGATTCGATACCGGTGGCTCGTCATAAAGAGCGTACAACTCATGGTTGTACCGGATTCGCCAGTCCGGTCCGTCCTTCACGGGCCCCAGAATACGTCTCAAAATGCGGCGTTCGAAGACGTCAATCCTTTTTTCTGAGGTTTGAGTCAAAGTCCATGTTTCACATCCGTAAATCAATACAGGACGGTTGATCGTTTTATAGACGCACAGCTTATTTTTTCGGTGCACTTTGTTACTTTTAATCACCGAGAGGACTGAAAAATATATTTTATTGGCTAGACCAATTCGCCGTTCAATTTCGTCCTTTTCATTCCCGTCTTTGGCGAGGTTGACACCAAGATAAATAAAAGATTTAACGCTTTCCACACTGTAGTTAGTTATCGTCATGTTTTGTCTATTTGGCGTCTTTTTCCTTGACTGGGTCATATATTTGGTCTTGTTCACATTGACCTTTAGGCCCACTTGCCTAGCCGCTGACTCCAGCTCAGTAAACGCTTCTTTGGCACGAGATAGAGCTCGGGTCATGACGTTGATGTCATCGACGTACGCTACTATTTGAGAAGACTTAAAGAGTAGCGTTCCCGCATTGTCTACTGTAATCTTCCTGATGACTTACTCTAGGGCCAAATTGAAGAGTATGGGGGCGAGACCGGCAAATTATTTCGCATAAAAACTCCTCTGAAGTTTGGTAAGAATCTTGCGAACCTCTTCAAATCATTCTCATTTAATGCTCTCTTGGGTAACGTTTTCAAAAAAAATTTAAACAGTATTTAAAAACAACCCTAATCCTTTTCTGTACGTTATTTCCACCATTTTCTGCTTGTGTCGCTTTTTTTCTTCTAATGTCTTTTAAGCAACACTTGCATCACTAACAGCTTTAGCTATTCCCGCAGCTCCATCCGATAAAGCACCAATTGCAGATAGTCCCGCGAAAAGAGGAACGAGAAACGGCAGAATTCCGCCAACTTTAGGAATGGGTATTATTTTTGGAGTTTTGAAGGTCTTCTTCCGTCCCTTTGTTATATTTCTTGCAGCAGCTAAAGCTATTTTAATACTCGCCTTCATATTTTCGAGTTTCTTTCTTTTGATGATCTTGCGGACTTTGGAAACAACTGTTCCAAATTTCTGTTTCCCTTTCAATCCCATTCCTAGTTTTACTTTTGCTTTCATCACGTTGGTTACAAGTAAAGCGTTGGCGCGTTCTGCTAACCCTGCGTCTGCTAATCTTAATCGTTGCGACGCCTTTTCGGTGAGTATTTTATCTAGTTTGTGTCGATCACTCGTTTCTTTAAATTTTGAATAACCAATATCATGCTCCCTACAGGCTTTATCCAATAAATTTTTTTCGGAATCAGTTCTAGCAAGTCTCTCGCATAGTTTTGTACCAGGGACGCAGTATTGATAACCTGTTAGATGCAGTTCAGTTGGTAGTTTATTAATTAGGTTATTAATGAGCTCTCTTCCTCCACTCACTACTTTTCGTAATGTACTAGTATGCTTCTCTTTATGATCAATCATTTTATACTGATCATTTTCGTTTTGTATATGAATGCTCCAGCTCAGTTAACAACTCTCCGCAGACTATATTTAACACTTTCAGCAAAAACACAGGTAGCTTCACTGTTGTCATTTAGTCTAACTAAGAATGCAACAACAACGAAAGTTGTTGGTAGAAAATACTGACATTACAAGTAAAATCCATATAACTAAACATAGCAATTTATTATCCCAATAATATTCGGAGTATATTTGCGGGTCCTTCAAACTGTGGAAAAACTAACCGTATGATTTCTCTGTTAAAACATCCAAATGGCGTAAAGTGTGGAAATATTTTTATCTACTCAAAATCATTGCATCAATTCAAATATATATATATTTGAAGGAGTCAGTTAAGTCTATTTCCGGACTGGGATTCTTTACATTTTCAAACAACAGTGAAGTGATTCCACCTGAAAAAGTCAAGGATACATATGTTTGCATTTTCGATGATATTGCCAGCGAGAAACAATATAACGTTCGATCATATTTCTGTATGGAACGTCATCATAACATTGACAGTTTTTATCTATGTCAAACTTATTCAAGATTAACGAAACACTTTATTCGAGATAACACAAATTTTTTTAATTATACTTAAACAGGATGACATGAATTTAAGACACATTTACAATGATCACATGAACACAGACATAACTTTCGAACAGTTTAAAATAGAATGCGCTGAATGTTGAAATGATAAATATAGATTCTGTGTAATTGATAAAGAAATATATATAAGGATCGGTATCGAAATGGATTCGATACATTCATAATACTATAAAGAACAATCTCACACTGTGGCAGCAGTTTATAAATTGATAAGGTTTTTTTAATAGCACTCAACAGAAGTTTACAGGACCAGACTAACAGTTGAAAGTAGTTCACTAGCAACCATTTTCAGGACTTGTTTAACAGTTCAAGTTGTAGTATTAGCAGTTCAAAGCAATTCAGTTGCAGTTCAAAGGATCAGTTTAATGGAACTCGATAGCTGTTCAATATAGTTTGATAACAGGTGATTACATCCTAAATTTCAATCAATTAAAAAATCTTGGATACTCCATAAAAGATTATGATGCTTGTCCAAAAAACTACGTTGATATTAACATTGATAAACTAAAGAAATATGTAGACAAACAACATCAAGTTCAAAATGGCAAGAGCGCCGCTTATGATGATGACGCTGAGAATGCTTAATGATACCTACTTATATACAAATATCAACCGTATAACGAAATCCAGGTCATTCTGAAATGAGCAAACGGGACGTAGTAAACGAGTTGCATACACCCGCTCGAAAAAATTTCAGGCGAAGACGCATTATAATAAAAGGTTTGGATGACTTGTGGCAGGCCGATTTAGTCAAAATCGGAGCATACGCTAGCGATAATACAGGGTCTCGTTTCCTCCTTACGGTCATCGACACATTTTCAATGTTTACATGGACGGTTCCGATCAAAACAAAAACTGGCAAAAAAGTTGCTATGGCGATTGGACAAATTTTCCAACAAGGACGCACACCCAAAAATTTAAAACAAATGATCGAAAAGGATTCTATGTACAACAAACACTTCAAAAATGTCATGGATGAATATCAAATAAACAATTAGTCTACGTATATTCCTCTTAAGGCATCAATTGTTGAACGATTTAATCGAACACTAAAGAATATGATGTGCAAAGAGTTTAGTATGAATGGAAATTATTGGTGGATAAATCAAATTGATGATATAGTCAGTGTCTACAATCATAAAAAACACCGAACAATAAAAATGGCTCCGTCTGCTGTAAATAGATCCAATGAAAAATTGCTTCAGTCCACCGTATACAACAACAATAAGGTGATGTGTCCATTATAATATAATGTGGGTGATCACGTGCGAATCAGTAAATACAAACATATATTTGAAAAGGGTTAAACACCAAATTGAACCACGGAAATTTTCAGAATTCGACAAATTCGTATAACAAATCCCATTACATATTTAGTGGAAGATTATGAAGGAAATTGGTTTTGTTGTTGACATTATAGTTGTAGTTCTAGGTTGTGTTTGTGGAATGTCCGCCCATGATGATAATGATGAAATAGAAATATCGTCATAATTTTGAATCAACGTGTCCGTTCTTGTTTGAACTGAGCTAACAGTCAGAAGTCGAAAGGATAATGCCACTTGCACTGTATTGTTATCAGGAAGCGCATTATTAAACGCTCAGTTGTTAGTACTTTCCTTGTCATTACGAGTTACCACTGGCAGTGGACTGCCTTGAAGTAAAGACACTCCAACACTCAATATAAGAATTAATTTCAAAGACAACATTCTGTATTTCCAATCAATTTTCAGAAATAAACTGGATCCTTTTTACCAATTTGGGGTCTATTTATACTGCTCTAGATGATACAATTTTTTTTTGCCTGCTGCATTGAATAAATCAATAAATGAAAAAAAATTGTTTCATATATTTATTTTATTTGGTCATGTATTAGTTTTTGGTAACAACAACAACATTTTATTCTTATATTATCACTGAAAAATTTCCCCTAATATTTATCAATGTCTATGTTATAATGCCTCCAAGCGTATGTACTAACCCCATCTTCTCTTATGAATCGTTTATCGTCTAAATAATTTAAAGCTGCTTTATTTATGCATTCTGTGTAAATATTTTGCAACCTAGTTTTAAATACGTACATACTTCCTCTAACTATTTTTTTTTCTGAATAAACAATCACTATAACTACCTTAACTTAAACCATCCATAATAATTTTTTAACACATTTAGCCTTCTTGATAACTTCACTGTTTTCTACACTAAACGAGTAGATTTTTGATCTTAATCCTGTAAATTCTGTCATAATATTTCCACACTACGATACCCTGTTGTTAAATACTTCCGTTCTCACGATCTGTATATATTTTCAAATAAATAGTTTCTGATATAAATTTTAACTTCAGTCCAGTGAGTTCCGCCGGCGCGTACGGACGTGATTCATTTGGCTGTACGACACGTTGTTTAACAATAGTGATCTTTCAAATTCCTCTAAAACGTTGACTAATTTTCGAGATAGTTTTAAAGTAAGTGTACTCTGGAAAATCACAACTGTGTTCGGGAAAAGATCCTTTGGGGATCTCTTACCAACCGGCATGCTCCTACGAGACAAGATGAAAATCCCACGACTTGCTCCAGTAGAAATTCCAATTGATGGAAACCGGTTCCAACTGCTCGCTAGCATAGCGCTCGACAACGATGCATCGATACCAAAAGCAGCGGTTCAGCCTGCTAAGAAGGTAAAAATACCTCCAATTACTTTCCCTTCTATCTCTCGAAAGGTTATAATTGAGATACTTGGCGAATTGCGGATATCTCAGTTCAATCTAAAAACCATGTCGATTGGGAGACGATTATTCTTATCTTCGCTGGAAGAATACGAAAAAGTCGTCAATTGCCTAGTATTCAAGAAGGTAGAATTTTTCAGCCACCGTAGAGCGGATTTGCGGCCAGTGAAAGTAATATTATCTGGCCTGCACGACATGACTTGTACCGACTTTCAAAAATACCGAACAGATACTCTGCTTCTAAAATGTATGGACGTGAAAAAATTCACAGTAGCCGATACAGGCAATACCCGATACTTGCTGAGTTTTGTACCGGGGACAAGATTGAATGACCTTCGCAACAACAAGAGCATCATGCACGCTCTAGTGCGATGGGATTATCACTCTCGACGGAAAACTGGTTCCACGCAGTGCAGAAACTGCCAAATGTTTGGCCATGGTTCGGCACATTTTTACCTGCTTACAAAGTGCCTTATCTGCAGCGGAGAACACAGCCACTCTACATACGCCCTTAAAGAAAGCGAAGCGCACAAAATCACATGTGCTAATTGTGGCCTTAAAAAATCCAGCTAACGATCGAGACTGCAAAGATCGGAAAAAAATTAGAAATTCAAAGGAGGACGTCACTCCGTTCTGCCAGAGCTAAAAAGCCGATGAGCGCCTCCAAATGGCTTTCAAACTAGAGCGGCAAACTTTCCACTTTTGTCTTCATCAATTTCAGCATCTAATGCGCCTGTTCTAAGGCCACAACTACTTTTCAGCGAGGTTTTGAAGTCTGCCAGCACGGCTAACCCATGCAGTGATGATTGATGCTTATTCTCTGCCGAAGATCTGCTGCAAATATCTGCGGAACTAATCACTAGTCTTGCAAGTTGCAAAACTAAGCAGGATTAATACAACGTTATCGTTAAACTTGCATTAAATTTTTTTTTATATGGTTAATAAGTCCCTCAACATAATCTTATGGAATGCTCAGAGCATCAAAAATAAATCTTGATCTTGCACATGGTGATAATGTAGATGTAGTCGCACCTACAGAAACCTGGCTGAAAAACAGCGATAAGCTTTGCGATATTAATTAAAATATCTTAAGAAATGACAAAAAAGGCTCTCGTGGAGGAGGAGTAGGACTTTGTATCGACAAAACAATCAAATGCTCGCTGCTGCCTCTTCTAAGCACCAAAATTATTGAAACGATCGCCGTCAAACTAAAAGATTCTAATATTACAATAATAGCTGCCTACTTTCCGGGTACTAAATTAGAAGCAGCTAGGCTTAATATGTTCTCTGAGGATTTGAAACTCATGACTAGGACCTACCAAAGATATATTTTTTGCGGTGACCTCAATGCCAGGCACAGGTTTTGGAACTACGCCAAAGCAAAAAAAACTTGGAAAATTCTACTTGACATGGCTTTCCAAAGGCAACTAAATTCTTGGCACCTGACAAGCCAACCTTCTATTCGGCTAACGGCAGGAGTTCCACCCTAGACTTATTAATTACTGACAATGAGGTTAACGTGTCGAAAACAACAGTATTGCAGGCTCTATCATCTCCTCATTTACCGGTTTTCAGTCAAATCAACAATATTCCCTTATCTCCAAATCAAACAGGGAGTCCTTCTGTTTAAGAGAAACCAACTGGTGAATGTTTCGTAAAACACTAAACGAAAACATCTCTCTTAGCAAGCTTGACTTGAGAACAGTCATCAACGTTTCACAAATGGACGAAATGATTTGCCAGCTAAATGATGATCTATGGGACGCAATCGAGCTATGGACTGCCAACAAGATAAAAGCGCAATTTGTACAAATAGCAGTATTAGATATAGAGACAATGACATTATTTAAAAAAAGAATACCCTGCGGCGACAGTGGCAACGAAATAGAGACTATTGTAGTATGGTCATAAACTATCGGTAAATGAACATACAAAGCTTGGTAGCATGTACACAAACAATGCATTGAGCTAAAGCTTGTAACTCGTACACGAACCGATCTATTCATTACACTGTCATATTTAGCTCTAATGGTTATCAATGAAATGAATATGATCCTACAATGGATATGAATCATGAATACTAGTAACGATAAATTCTAGAGTAATGCCCTCGACAAGTAATATGAGTTCTAATTAGGGCAATTGTATTCATGAGAACCCATATGATAAGTGTTGGATTGTTTATAGATATTAAAATGTAAAGTAAGGGAATTTTGATTAAGTATTGGAAATTTGTGTTATAGATTTTAGAGTAGGGAGTAAGTTTAAATTGTATAAAAAGATAATGTTATAGTGCGCTACAGTGTTAAAGATGACAAGAAATCCGTTTCCGTCAACGATAAGCTGATAGTTCGTGAAGACAGTAATGATAATTCATACACGAAATTAGTTTCTGTTATGAAGAAATTGCTAACATATTCACAGAACAATAGCATAAAGGCACTAACACTCGCGAGAAATGATGATATGTTTAGGTACGTACCGAAAGACGAATTCAAGAAGCTATTTAATTCG
This sequence comes from Oxycera nigricornis, assembly GCA_963942545.1. Taxonomy (NCBI): domain Eukaryota; kingdom Metazoa; phylum Arthropoda; class Insecta; order Diptera; family Stratiomyidae; genus Oxycera; species Oxycera nigricornis. The sequence continues at coordinate 51,209,083 of OZ012659.1, read as the reverse complement.
TTGCAACGGGAAGAGAAAGATGAATTGAAAATACTAATATATAAACCACCCTTACGAATTCTAAACGCCGATAAACAAAAAGAATTAATTTATGAATATCACAACTCGCCACACGGAGGACATACAGGAGTACATAAAACTTTATTAAAACTAAAACAGAGATATTGTTGGAAGCAGATATTTTCAACCCCATACCATTATGAGACTTTAGGAGTAGTAGAATGAAATCACCGTGTCCTAAACGAATATCTACTGTGTTTTGTCGATAACAATAATTGGGACGAATGGTTACCTTTTTATACATTCTCCTATAATACAACACTACATGCAGACACAAATTACACTCCTTATGAACTAGTTTTCGGCAAACTCTCATATTTACCTAACGATATTTTGAAAGATTCTGAAAAAATTTACAACTTAGAAAATTACGCAAAGGAATTGAAACTAAAACTCAAAATGTCTTTAACAAAAGCTAAAGAATTAATTGAGAAAACAAAAACGGCAAGGATTAATGAACAATCTTACAACAATCCGCTAAATGCTAGAATTGATGACCTTGTACTAGTCAAATCAGAAAATAGAAGAAAAAGTGAAAAACCATACAAAAGCCCATATAGAGTATTAGTGTCCAAAGGTGTAAATACGTTAATCGAAATTGAAAATAAAAATAAATGGATACACAATAATAGGCTGAAGATGTATGAAAAGAAACTATTAAAGTAGTAAAAGTTATAAAAATAATACAAATTGAAGAGCTATGAAAAGAAAATTTTAAATCAGTAGTAATAGTTATATAATCCTGTAATAATAAAGAACATAGTGTTAGTTAATAATTAAAGTAATCATAAGATCGCTATAATCAAAAAAATAAAACAATAATAATGTAAAGTAATTGTAATACTAAAATCCAAACACTTACCAACTAGATTCAAATTTCATTCCAAATTTAGATTCGAATTTGTTCCCAAACTCTCATTTCCTAAAACGATGGGGGTGCAGTATGGTCATAAACCATCGGTAAATGAACATACAGAGCTTGGTAGCATGTACACAAACAATGCATTGAGCTTAAGCTTGTAACTCGTACACGAACCGATCTATTCATTACACTGTCATATTTAGCTCTAATGGTTATCAATGAAATGAATATGATCCTACAATGGATATGAATCATGAATACTAGTAACGATAAATTCTAGAGTAATGCCCTCGACAAGTAATATGAGTTCTAATTAGGGCAATTGTATTCATGAGAACCCATATGATAAGTGTTGGATTGTTTATAGATATTAAAATGTAAAGTAAGGGAATTTTGATTAAGTATTGGAAATTTGTGTTATAGATTTTAGAGTAGGGAGTAAGTTTAAATTGTATAAAAGGAAAAGAATTAAGAAAATAAAGACAGTCTTTTTTGACCTCGCAAGAAGTGTGTTTATCAATTTAATACCTGCCTTGTTATCGGCAGCCTCACCCCTTGCGATACTTTGCCTATCATCGGCAAAATAAAACCCTTGCCTCACAGTGGCAAAGTGTTGCTTCTACATTAGCAACCTTTAACTCGGTACATATTGGCTGCACAAGCATTGCTCAGCGCCAAACAAGATGCAATCCAAAGATTGCTCGTATGTTCCAATTGTTTCTCCTCCTTCCCAAAACTAAAGTCTGTATTTCTTCAGGAAGAAACTGATCATCTCTATAGATGAGTATAGAAAGCGGAACACTCACCTGCACGGAGCAGGCATAGCACCAAACTCACCACACTATCGTCTCAAACTTCAAGTTAACCTGTTTGTCAAGACGATCAGCCTTAGAATTACAGCCATCAAAAATCGAACATGGAACTCCTTGCTAGCAAGTTTCGACCGAGGTTCATCCTCCATGTGGAAGCTTCAAAAAACCCTCAAACGAAGACACACCTTTTCCTTACTTTTCTCACCTCATTAAGAACGATGGCACCTAAGCCCACTTCGATCTTGAAAAGGCCGAGCTTTTAGCTGATGTCTTTCAAAGTTCGCATACGCTTATCCAAGTCATGAGCAGTAAGACAACTGAGGATATCGACGATAGCTCAATTAGGTCACTCCTATGTTGGTTCGATGTACCTACCAATTGTTTCTGCAAACCCAAGGAAGTCTTCAAATTTATTAAGGGACTTAAAAACCGTAAATCTCCAGGAGCAGACCTAATTCCAAACATACTTCTGAAAAACCCCGCCAATAAGACAATTGTTCCAATCATCTTCAAACTTAACTCCTGCTTCAAGTTGGGGTATTTTCCAGCAATCTAAGAAAAAACTTCCGTCATGCCAATAATAAAGCCTGAAAAAGACTCCAGATCTCCCAGCAATTTTTGTACCATAAGCTTGCTTCCACCGCTCAGCAAAGTCTTCAAAAAAATAATTCTTACTAGAATCGATCAATCATCGCTGAAAAGAGGCTGATCCCAAACGAACAATTCGGTTTTCGACAGGGCCACTCTACTATCCATCAACTGAACCGGGTAGTATTCGCAAGTCAGGTTTTTACACGTTTTTCCTAGCAAACTTGATAATTATAATTTTAAGCAAAACCTATCTGCAAGTATAATTGTAAAGATCTATAGATGTAAAGGCGGCACAATAGTCTGTATCTCTATCATAAGTTTCTGTCATACCACAAAATTGTATCTCGGCACTAAAAAACTTTTTATCTATCTATGTATCTAAATTTTAACTTGAGGTCTAAATTTATCATTGCCTATCTATCATCTCTTTCAACTATATAGATTTCAGGATTACCCTCTTCCAAAGTACCCATATATCCATTCCTTATTCGAAAACATGAATTTCACATTTTCCTCCTCTTTCACAATCATTTTACTCGATAAAGATTCTTTATTTTGGTTCCTACAATTTTATGCTAACCTGAACCTACTACAATCTCGATAATTTGAAAACTTTTTTTTGATTTTGCTTAAATATTTGATTCTCTTAGTTTATCTCTTAATTTAGGCAAACTTACTTGACTAGAAAAATGTTTTGCCATGCTTAAATTAGACAAAAAATCGCTTAGAATAGTTGAAATAAAAAAAAAAGGGTTTTTGCTATAAGGCGTTTGGAAGCTCATAAATGACGTCTCATATTGGTCTTCACGGGTGAGATCTATATCGAAACAATACAGAATTGTTTCGAAGTAGTTTTCGACCACCTCCTACACCTCGATGCTAAAAACAAGCTTATGCGCGCCGGCGCCTGTAAATTAAAAATTAAAAAATTAAAAAAAAATATTTAAAGTTTCCTAAAAAATTACCTTTCAATTCTACGAAGTATTCAATTGCTGTGGAACACCTACAACAGTGAATATATTCATTGCTGAATATTAACTCTGTTGCAAGTGTTTCCTCACAAAATAAAGAGTCCATAAAATGATTTTTTTTTGAAAAAACACCTAAAACAAAAAAAGTTAATTGAGAGAAACAAATTATGCCACTACCAAACATATTTATATGAGGTACTCACCAAATTGCTATATTTCACTTGTAATTTGACTTATTTTGGCTTGACTTGACTTAACTTTTTTCTTTAGTTCTAAGTACGAAAACGTTTTCACTTTTGACAAAAATCTTTCCTTAAACTCAACTATTTATATTAATTTATTATCTCTAGCAGATTAAAACATTCGCTCCCAGGATTATAAATAGGAAACAGTTTCTGTGGTTTTATTTCCTTTGCAAAATAATAATTCAATTTGGCTGGGAATATTTCTTATCGTCATCAGAATGAAGCCAAATCTTTTCGTAAATTAGGAAAATTTAGAAACCACACCTGCGGTTCAAATAAACGAATTCAATTCACATTATCAAAATAAATTTGCTTGCGATAACCACTTTTGCCTCCGGCACTACAAAACTATTTCGTCGTAGTTATTATCTGAAATTCTTCAAATTTCAAAATAAATTAACTTCGTTTATGTTAACGGAAGTAAAGCATCCACAGCAGTATTTATAATCATAATTCCCTCGAAATAATTTCAATCATATAAAGAAACATTGTCCCCAAGAAGATTAGAAAACCGCATAAGAACATTTCTCATAAACGAATTCAATTCAAATTACCAAAATGAATTTGCTTGCGGTGAGCACTTACCTCCGGCACTACAAAACTAGTCAACTCATATGCTGATAAGAATTCCAAGCACTAAGTTGGATCGCGACTCCTTTTCTCCCGCCAGCAAAACTATTTACTCTTGCGGATTGCAAAACGCGTCTTATCTATTCGTTTTCATGCAATATGTATCAAAATATGTATCATGAAAAAAAAGATAAACTATTTGCGTCTGGTAGTGGCTTGAATCATTTCGACTATTTTTTTTTACTGAATTAGAAATTAATTTGTTGTCTATTTAAAATATCCATACGTCATTTTTCCAAGGCTCTTCGCAATTCCCTTATCACGATCGAATCAAATAATGGGAAATCCACATTATCTTATAAACATAAACATTGAAATTTGAAACCGGAAGCCAGGCAGCCAGCCAGCCAGCCAGCTCTTATCGGGCTAACAAAATTCATTTTCATGCAATATGTAAATTAACAAGTTAGAACTTGTAATAAAAAAAATAGATAAAATGAAAAGCGACTGTTCGACTTGGAAGGCGGTTTAATACTGAATCTCGATTATATAATCATTTTGCCAGTTCATTCTCAAATCTCATTGACACCACACACGAGTTTCGAAAAGTAAACAAAATATTGTGGGAAAGACAAAGTTCGGTATTTCACATGTGAGGAGTTTGCAGAGGATGCATTTTATGGAATGATAAGGAAAAGTAAACTATTGCTTATTTGTGTCTGTTGGTGATGGCGGTGTTAACTCCTCCCTCTCCAAATGTCTGCGTCCCGCACGACTTTGCTGATCAAGATGCTCCAGATGCTATGCTTGACTGGATACTGTTTGAATTTGGATCTGATTTGGCTTTAGGCTGTGTATGTCGAGATTTTGGACATTTTCAGCAGCTGTTTGCCGTATGATGAGTAAACTTGTTTGCCTTCTTCGGATTCTTGTAACTATAACGATAAATACTATTAGTATTAACACTTATATTAAACATATGTATGTTATAGAGGAGTATTTGAAGCCTTGCACTAGATCCTGACATTGTTTCCTGTTGGTAAGATGCAACCTGTGAAGGTATCCAAGGTTTAGCTTGAAGTTCTTCTCGAACGGCAACTTCTGAAGAATGATGGATTTGATGCGTGGAAATTTCGTGACTTGTATATTCGTTGTCCTTTATTTTGAATGTTTCATTGCAATTCTGCACAACAGAGCTTCCCTTCAGTCGTCTTGATGTATTTTAATCGTTGACTTGGTCGCTTAGGTGATGGATTATTTTATTATTGAAAATTTTTAATGTTAGCCTTGTGGCTTCGTCTTCTATTCTGAGTCGCTACAGTTACTTTATTTTCTTTTGCAACTATTTTTTTTTATAAATCTGCTTATTTTTGCTTTGAATTTGTTTAACAGCTGTGTGACATCACCTGGCTTGTAGGTTTTTGGTTTTTCTCTTTTGAGATTTTAGCTTTTGAGTTTCCACTTCTGATTTTTCTTAATTTGCTCTGTTAAATCTATATTTATTTTGTTTCTAAAATCTAACAACTTTTCATAGTTTGCTCTCTTCCAAAGAATATGTCATTCGGTTTTTTCTTTGTAACTGTGTGAATGGTGTTATTGTACCGATCTACTGCTATAATATCAATATATTATCAATTATATATCAATTTTCCATCTGAACGTTGAAGTTGGTCGGTAGATCGGTCTTTCTGCTTTGATTACTTTTCGCTGCATATTTTTGCTGTTTTCCGTCTTGCTTTTCGCGTTTCTGCAATTTCGGTCGTGGTGCTTTCGGATATACGTATTCTGTTTCAGTGATCTATGGTGCATCATTTCTGTAGAGCAGTTTCTAATTTTCTAATTTTGCAATTCTGAGCTCAGTGGTTTTCCCTTTGTTGTGATCTGAACTCTGAACTTTGACCTGAACCTGAACTTGAATAACGTTTGAAATTATTTCGCGCTTATTTCGGTTCCGTTGTGCTTTCTGCTTTTATAATCAATTTGGTTGTGCTATTGACTGTTTTACTTTAAGCCTAGAAGTAGGCAATCCCCTATATTTACTCAAATTTTTATTTTTACAATTGTACTTAACCCTTATCTACCATGGCTATGAACTCGCCTCCATGTGGTACTACATGTGTTACATGTAACCAACCGGAGACTACTCGTTCGCGATTCATCCATTGTGATGGATACTGTGGGAAGTCTTTTCATGCTAAATGTATCAGTGTTCAGTCGGTGCTGGTTGAAATTATTGGCAAGCATCCAAACAATGTATTCTATCGTTGTGATGCCTGTAAAAATACAACGTTAGCTGAAATTATAAAAATATTAAACCAGCACTCTGCCTCTCTTGCTTCAATTAACTCGCGAATTGATGCTATCTCTGTGCTGCCGTCAACGTCATCTTCGATTGCCGCTACTTCTTCGTCTACGGGTGCTGACTGTTCACTACCATATTGTGGTGCTATACCCATAAGACTTGACTCGGATCATCGTGCATCTGTTCCTGTTTCATCATGTTTTTCAGCGCCAACTAATACTGTGGAGTTATCAGTTTCAAAATTTACCACCGCATCAACATCTCAATCACATGCTGCACCTCAATCTCCAAGGATTGATTTTACATTTCTGGCCTCAGAAACTTCGTCTCAGCGTCCATCGCCTCTTGCTACTATAGAGCCTTCGTTGGGTGCTCACATCTTGTATGATTCGGCTGCTGCAACTCTCGTGTCATCAAATCTGCAGCCGACATTAAACACTGTTTCTTCATCTGCGTTACCGAACTTGCAGGCATCAACATCTACAACTACTTCATCTAATCCTGCATTACTTGTAGTGGCACCTCCTCTACAAATCTTCGTCTCTCGGCTGGCGTATATTACTACTATTGGTAATATTCAAGACTACGTGATTGCCAAACTTGGTTTTGTTCCTGCATTTATAAGTTGTAGGAAACTTACTCGTGATAATATCCAGAATAAGATTATTGCCTCCTATAAAATAACTGTGCTTACGGAACTTAAGATCATGCTTAAAGAGGACTTTTGGCCATCTGGAACGCTGGTCAAAGCTTTTGCTAACCGTGGTTCAAGGGATTTTCGTCAGCCTCGTCCTCGTCGTGCTCTAAACTAGTAAAGTCATATAATTTGCCCAATACTTATTCTTCATTATCTTCTGCTGTATCGCCCAATAATATGTTATCAATCTACTATCAAAATGTACGGGGCTTAAGAACCAAGCTGCATGCATTTAATCTTTCCGCGTTGACTTCCCTTCACGATGTTATCTGTGTCTCCGAAACCTGGTTGAATTCGAGTATTAACTCAAATGAAATTCTTCAATCTTATAACATATTTAGGTGTGATCGTAATCTTCTCCTTACTGACAAACGTGATGGTGGTGGCTCTTTGATTGCTATCCGCAAACACTATTCTAGCTTCTTAATATCATCTTCCACTGATCAACTTTATGATTGCGTTAATTTTCGTGTTTCCCTTTCTGTGTCTCATTCTCTTATTGTGTCCTGTGTTTACATTCCTTGTGGTTCTACTCTGTCCATATATGAAACTTTTTTTTCTGATATTTCCACCTTGCTTAATGTTAATTATCCTACAGCTTCTTTTATCCTGTGTGGTGACTTTAACCTGCCTCAGCTCACTTGGCCGGATTTTCCAGGTTTTCCACTTAACTTTTCTGGTTCTTCCATATTCCTATCTGTTTCTTCTTTTATGTCTCTTTGCTCACTGGTTCAGGTAAATACCTTGAAAAATCATTTAGGTAAGACCCTTGATCTCATTTTCACTAATTTATCTCCCTCTTCTATTTCCCATTCTCGTTCTCTTTTTCCTTTTGTTCCAGTTGATCCTTATCATCCTCCTCTTTTGCTTGATTTATCTTTGCCTTTTTCATCCTCTTGGATTTATTCCAAGCCTTCCAAACTTAACTTTCGACGAGCAAATTACCCATGTATCAATGAGCGAATCCAGAGAATTCATTGGGAGGCTCTGTTCTCTTCGCTTGACGTTGATTCTGCTGTTTCTGCATTTTATTCTACCTTAAACTCTATTATTTCTGAGTTTGTACCTGTATGTTTCCCTAGACCTCCCTCTGCCCTTGTATGGTTTAATCGGCGCATTTTGATCACTCTTCGCGCCAAAAACCGCTGCCGTTTAAGGTATAAACGTTATAAGCGGCCTGAGGATTTTGCACTGTTCCGCTCATTCCGATCTTTAGCTAAATCTTTAATTAAAAAAGCCAGAGCCAATTACCTTCTTTGTATAGAATAATCGATTAATAGGGGTGAAAGCAAGCTTTTATGGTCATATGCTCGGTCTTTTCGTTCGTCGTCCCCTGTTTCCTCCTCGTTAACTTATGATGATAGAACAGTGCATACGCCGTTAGAAAAATGTGAGCTTTTTGCGAAGTTTTTCTCGTCTGTTTACTCGTCTCATCCTAATACTGCTCCTTTTCTCACAAATATCATGCATAATTTTCCTTCTTCCTCTGATCTTGTTATAACTCCTGTTGCTGTCAAGTGCCTCATATCTGGACTGAAGTTGGATGGTGGTGCTGGTCCTGATGGTCTACCGAACTATTTCCTTAAAAAGACAATAGATTCTATTTCCCTTCCCCTTTCCATTATTTTCAATAAAAGCTTTAATTATTGGTGTTTTCCTAATGCGTGGAAGCATACTCTCGTTTTTCCTATTTTTAAAAAAGGTGATCCTTCTCTTGTGTCTAATTATAGACCTATATCAATAGTTTCTGCCCCATCTAAACTCTTAGAAAAAATCTTTTATAATTTCCTGTTCACGTCTTTCTATCAGTTAATTAGTCCTTGTCAACATGGGTTTCACAAAGGTAGATCGTGGTCTTTTAGATACACCTTTGATTGAAGTCATTAAATTTCGTCCGGTAACTCGAAGCTCAAGACTAAATATCGTCTTTGATCCTCCTGTGGCCGATCTATGTATTTATTTTCATTCGCCTATTGTGCGATTAATGCGCGATTTTGATGCTATGCAGCTTGGTCCTCTGCCCCTTTCTTTTAGTCTCTTTAAGCGAAATTTACTTTTAAAAGTTGCTAACTATGCAATCCCTGAATAATTTTTGTTTTTTTCTTCTTCTTCTTCTTCGCTTTTTTATATTAAGTTACTTTTCTCTTATTTCTTTTTTTGCTTGAATTTAGCTTATTTTACTTATTACAATAGATTGTTGGATTCATCTGTATATTGTAGTCTTGTTGAAATAAATAAATAAATAAATTATTATCTCTTTGAGTGAAAAATTTAAATATTCTTCTTGAAGACATCTTACTCTTTCTATGGTTCCGTTGACTTCACTTCTTTTACTGGGAGTTAAGTATAATTCGATTTCCAATGACTTGATATAATTGACAATGATCGGGCTCACGTGGCCCCTTTCATTATCGATAATAAGTATTTTTGCCACGGCAAAAAAGTGTAAGACTTTGATGATCTTATCCCTCAGGTGGAGCTCAGATTTATCTTTTATATGGAAAAGTTTAGTATATTTAGAGAATTTTTCGATGCAGGATATATATTTTTCCTTTTTTACTTTGACTATGTCCATTTGTAAGATTTCAGAAGGATACGAGGGAACAGGAGTCTCTTGTATTTCGGGCTTGTGAGGATGTCTATCGTATTTGTTTTTATTGCAGACATTGCATGATTATTCCTACTTTTTACCTGCATCGCCATGTGAGAAAAGTAATGGTTTTCTAATATCTGATTTTTATTTTCTTCAAAATTTTGGTGACCTCTGTTGTGCTCAATTTTTATGATGCTTAGTACATTCTCTGGGTTGGAAATATCCTCGACTATCCTTTGAGTAAGTCTGATCTTGAATTTATTGAAATGTTGTCGATAGAAATTTTTCAATACTTGGATATTGTAACACCATGTGATCGGCAAATTATCCAGTGACGCGACGTCGCAATAAAGTCATTCCCTTTCAGTAATAAGATTCTACTATCAATTACGCATATGCATTGTTCAGGTCATTCGCTTTACCTACTCAACAAATTAGCAATTGCCAATTCAAGCAATCAGCAAAGGGCAAAAACCTACCTGCTACTTGAATTGCTTGAAAAATAATGCTGTACTTAGCTAAAATGCAAATGTATAAAAGTTCACTTCCAAATGTGCAATATCGTAATCATATAAATATGGATAATTAATAAAGACGAAACATTCACTCATCCACCAGTTGTCTTTCAACTTTCACACCGAAACATTGGTCCGTCGAGGTGGATGGCATACAAAGCGCGGGAACTGAACTTCAAACAAGTTCAAAGGGTTATCACTAACTGCAAAAAGGATAGTGATGTACGCCATAATCTTGAGTTTTTCCAGATTAGAATTGAGCGGGTAAATTCATTATGCAGCAAGTGCGAAGATCATCATCTGAGAGCTACAGAAGAATTGGCAGAGAAGGCTGAACTTCTTCAGCACTACAACAAGGAGTACGAGACCAGAGGAATTAGTGTTGGACTATCAAACACTATTTAGAAGAAAGATCAACCAGTACCAAATCGGATCATACACCAAGTACGAGACAACTGACGCATTAAAGCTTGAAGGGGTGCAAATTCCATCATGCAACGGTGCTTACATCAACTGGCTGGCGTTTCGGGACCTATTTAAAAGTATGGTTCATGAAAACGCACAATTAAATCAAGTGCAGAAACTGCAATACTTGAGGAATGCGGTGCGAGAGGAAGCGGAGCAACTCATCAATCATCTTAGCATCACTGAGGTGAACTATGAGCCGGCATGGAAGTTATTGTGCGAACGATACGACAACCATCGTGTGATCGCGCAAGAAATGATGCAGCGGTTCTGGAGCATTCAAACCGGTGTTCCTAGTGAATCCAATGGTTTGAGACGGATGCTTGATACCGTCAATCAACTGTTAGCTGGAATGAAAACACTACAGGCGGATTCATTTGATTTAGTGACAGGATACTTACTGAATCAAAATTAGATGAGGAATCAAGGAAAGAGTGACATAAACATATCGCCGACTCAAACGGCATCCCATCTCTTTCACAGTTTTTGAATTTCATGAAACAGCGTTTCACCATGCTCGAAGCTTTAACACCAGGGAAAGCAAAGTGCAAACAGTGGCCGGTAAGAGTCAACATAGCACATACTGAGGCGAAACAGTCATGCCCAAAGTGTAAGGCTCCACATAAACTGTATGAATGCCCAATGTTCAAACGATACAATGTCCAAACACGACGAGAATTCGTAAATTCAAATCGTGTTTGCTACAACTGCCTTAGTCCACAACATAAGGTTGGTCAATGCCCATCAAAACGGGGCTGTAAGTTTCTGCGAAAAAATACAACACATTGTTACACATTGACCACATTCATAGCAAAATGCAAAGTAGGAATATGGTGAGTGTACGAAGCTTATGTGCACCTGCGAACAAGTATATACTGCTGGCTACAGCACAAATTCGGGTCAATACACCAAATGGCATTCCCATAATGTTAAGGGCATTGCTGGATACAAAAGCCCAACGCTCCTTCATAAGTGAATCAGCAATGCAGTTATTGAATGCCATTCGAATTCAGGAAAAAATAAAAATCAGCGGCATTGGAGCAACGGAGAATGTTATTACTCGAGGGGCAAGCACAGTTACTGCTATCGTACAAAACGACATGGGCAGCACAGAGCAAATAACGACCACTGCATTAATCATACGCTCTATTACAGCGCCTATACCTTCGGAACAAATTCCAATGACAATACCACCCGGAATCAAACTAGCAGATTAAGCTGACCCAAGGTTTCACATACCAGGAGACATTGAGTTGCTAATCGGAGCAAATGTCTATGGACAACTCATACTACCTGGGTTTCTTTCTGACAATCCATGCGCCCAAAACACGAAACTTGGATAAGTTTTGTTCGGGCCAACAGCAGAAATATCACAGATACATGATAACCATGCATTTGTATCATACCAACAATTAGATAAGTCTTTAAGGCAGTTTTGGGAAACAGAAGAGCTTCCATCTGTTACTCATTGGGCAAAGGACGAAAAAGAAGCAGAAAGACAGTATACGCAGCATGAACAACGTGACGTAACTGGAGTATATTCTGTGATATTTCCATTCAAGGCAAGCATGAATCCCGTGTCAGAGTTGGGAGACACCCAGCATATTGCCTACATACGATTTCGACATCTCGAACAACGATTGCTAGGCAACTCAGCTCTGTTCAACGAATACCGAAAGTGCATGGAAGAATACGTTAAATTGGGACATATGACGAGAGTTCCAGCTAACCAAGTCAAAACACCGCTAACGTATTATCTTCCCCAACATGATGTTTTGAAGGAAAATAGTTCCACAACAAAATTGCGTGTGGTGTTCAATGCCTTACAAAGAAGCTCCACGGGAAAATCGTTGAATGATCTACTGTTGACAGGCCCGACAATTCAACATCATATACTCCATCTTCTCATGCATTGGAGGCAACATCGCTATGTTATAACAGCCGATATAGAAAAGATGTATCGCCAAATTTAAGTACATGAAACTGATCGAGACTTTCAACGAGTCCTTTGGCGATCGAACCAGAACGATCCCATACAACATTTTCGTTTAAACAATGTTACCTACGGTACAGCATGCGCACCATTCCTAGCCATCAGGACACTTCATCAATTAGCAATGGACGAACAGACACGATTTCCAGAAGCAGCTAATGTGATAAGGGATGATATGTGTGCGGACGATCTACTAACAGGTGCAGAGGATATAGAAGAGTTGTTAAAGATACAATCTGATTTGAGAAGCGTGATGCATCGAGAAAGCTTCCATTTAAGGAAATGGTCGGCAAACCATTCGAAATTACTAGAACGCATTCCAGACGAAGATCGAGAGGTACAATTACCACTTAATACTACAATAACAGAAAATATAAAAACACTGGGCGTACAATGGCATCCAGCATCATATGAGTTTTCATTTGTAATTAACAATCCGAACCACCACTCGGTGGATACTAAACGAACCATCTTAGCAGAAGTGGCAAAGTTATTTGCTCCAATTGGCTGGTTGCAGCCATGAGTACTAAGTGACGTACCTTCGAACCGGGTTTTGTATGGGTGGGAACCACTTTTTCACTCAAATCCAATCCGTGGAGGTTGGGTCTTGGTGTACGTGGTTACAAGGGGTTTAGTTGGGGAATCAGTGCCATTTTGAGTCTGGGGCACTGTCACGTGCTGGCGTTGATTTGTTGTTTGTAAGAGGGGTGTTGCGGTTGGTTGGTTGGGGTTGTCAGGTGGTATGCGGTGATTTGTGTTGGTAGAAGAGTGTAGAGGTTTGTTCAGGTGTGTGGCGGTGATTTGTGTTGTGTTGTAAGGGGCTGCCGAGCTTGGTTGGTAGAAGGGTGTAGAGGTTTGTTCAGGTGTGTCGCGGTGATTTGTGTTGTGAGGGGTTGCCGATCGTGGTTGGTAGAAGCGTGTAGAGGTTTGTTCAGGTGTGTCGCGGTGATTTGTGTTGTTCGATTTGCATGGCGAACATATGTGTGCATGTAGATACATTAAGAGTGTTATTTGCGAGGCGTTGAGCGATGTTGTGGGTCCAGTTGGTTGGTTCTTAGGGGTTTAGGGTGTGTTAGAAAGGAGAATCTATTAAGTTTTTGTGAATGGATTACCAGCGCGTCATGAAAGGCTGACGGTAAAATATTCATGAAATGCCGGGTGCGTAAATTTTTCTTCCTAGATTAATGCAATTTTACCTTCTAGCCACGTTGAATATATGTAGCGTGTGTTCAAGACAACGAATGATGTGGACAGGGTAAAGCCTTGCACGCACATTTTCTGCGGCACTGTATCAAAACTAGCTTGATGTATTACGAACCCAATAATCTTCAATACGCCACGTTACTGTACGTTATTTGTGCCAAAGGCAAGCCGAATGATGGGTGAAAAGAAACAGGCAGCAATTTTAATGATAATTGCCATCCATGCTAAATTCTGATACTAACCTTAATGCATTACGAAAAGTATCCAATTAACTTCATACACATGTACGTTGAGATGTGTTTAAATACCCATGATCGGACAGAGGTATTGTAGTACATATAACTATGGAGAAATTTTCTTTATACTGCGACACAGTCTACCAGAAGTTCATTAATTCAGGAGGCTAAAATATCTCAAGACTTTTTTGAAGGCAAACGAATGATGGTGAAGAGGACGATCAACATGTATGAGGCCAATACGTGTTTTTATTGTAATTAAAGGTATTTCCTCAAGGTTGACCGTCAACAGGTGCTACTTTCGTGTAGAGATGTATCATGAATGATCACGTATAGCAGTTTATGCGTTGTACGTAACGGCAGGTTTATCTTTTTTTCTTGTTGTTTGCTGGGGAACTGTAGATTTGAGGGTGAACATCATTAAAATGTTGCTTCCGCATTCTTGCCTTCCGCATTTTTTATGATACATATTTTACACTTTATTGCGAAATGGAGTAATTAAGTGGTATGGCTCAATTTGCAATGTGAATAAATTAGCTTCATGAGATAATGACGTTTGGTGAACACGGCCGGTAGCACAGACTACATGCATATGCTTGCAATTTGTACATTTTACGGCGTGGAAAAATTTCTATAAAAATCCGTGGCTGGTACCATGGGTTATCATAAATTGTCGGACAGCACTCTGATAGGTTATCAGAGAGGTAATTTTTTTTTGATTTTTTAGTTATTATTTTTTATATATTAATTTTTCTCTTTATTTTTGTTTACAGCAATATTATAATTTTTGGTAAATTGCGGCCCCACAAGGCCTATTTTGCAGCGGACGTAAGTAAGCTTGGCATGAATTTTAAAGAAATTTCACTGCGACGTATAACATTAGAAGAATATCGCAACAGATATTCTTCTAACCAGATTACTAGTGAAGTAGTTTCTGGAAGAAAACCAGCGACCCTAGATCTCCAACGGCCGCAAAAAGTTTTGGCTGGGGTTGAAGCAGCCGAGCAGCGTGAAGAAGCTGTGTCAGGAGCCGCAACAGAGGAGAATAAACAGCCTGTAAAGGCGAGGAGGACGTCACCTCTCCCTGGGCCTCAACCTCTGACATTTGAATAGCTGCAAAGACGGTTGCAGCGCAAAAGGGTCATGCCTGAACCTACGTCAACGGAGCCCTCAAAAAAGAAGCCTGGTGGACGCCAGGTGAAGTTGCGTCAGCAGAGGGCAGAGCTGCACCGAATAATACCGCTATCAACTAGATCGGATAAAATTAAGCTAATAAAATTACTAAATAGTTTAAAATAGTGTATTAGTTTTAATAATGTAAAATAGAGGTATAAGTAAATTTAATTTTTAATAAAATGATGGAAAATATAATTAAAGATTTTAAAATTGCGTAAGCATCTAGTTTTGAAGATTGTATTACCTGGTTGAGGAATACAACGAATAAGTTTAGTGATGGAAATATTTTAAAAATTTAACGTCACAGGTGTCACCTTAAGTTTTCAGATAAAGGACTTCACCAATATAGCTGTTGATCGTTTAAGTGCTTTAGAAAAAATATTTGATAAGATAATTGCAGACATTCTTGGTAACGCAAATTCAGAGTGCAAAATGAGCTTCAAAATAACACTCCCAAAATCACCATACGTTAAACCCATATGGTCGAATTTAAAGCCTGTTCAGGAAATTAATGGGAAATACATAAAGGGTCTTATAGCAAATGTCAACCAATCAAACACTAAATTTCTTTCAGATGATATCATTCAGTTCCATGCGGATGTCGTAAACATTCCTTTCGGTGGGGGCGTATAAATAAAAAGTACACAGATGATGATGAACTTTTAACGAGGAAAATTAAATTAAGGAAAAAGTATCAGTGGGTGCGGGTAAAACCACTAAAGCTGACGATCTTTCATGTTTACCAAGGTTTTTTTGCTACGCAATGGAAATGGTTGAGGGTTATATAAGCCGTGTTAATAATTCAGTCATTTTACAATCTTTGGATTTGAAGGATGATCAATTGTGTAAAAATGCCAAAGTGGTAATCAGTGAAAATGGATGCAACGTCCTAGATCTTTATAAATTTCAAAAATACTTATGTGGGTATCAAATTGTTGTTTTCGATAATTTTCGAGATCCGAGTTTTATCCTTTTTAAAATTCCGCTACAGGATATAACAGCAAAAAAAATTCCTCTTCTATTTCAAGAGAACAAAACATTTTTATGTCATAAAATCGGTCACTGGATTGTTTTCCAAAAGTTATCTTTGTAAATATTGCTATTGCGCCACTAGTCGGGCCATGTAGGTTCAGTTGAGTTCAGACTCCTGACTAGTTCCTGGCCCGGCTCTGAGCACATATCCTCATAAGGGAATGTGCCAACCCTCGCATGGCCTCCCTGCTTCGGCATAGACAGCCATGGGGTCTCAGGAAAACTGCACAACCAGTGGAGATAGCGGCTGCGAGGGGAGACCCAATTGCAAGGAATTCCAATAATAATGAGAAAAAGGAAGATCCACTCAGCCCAGAAGGGAAGTGGACAAAGGTTACGCGTCCTTCTGGTGGGAAGAAGACCGTGACGTCCAATCGGACAACGACCAGCCTACCCCCTACTTCTTCGAGGGGTGTATGTTCCAAAGCAGCTATGCCAGGGACAAGCACCTCCTCAGGTAAGCCAATTGGCGCCAGCGGCAGAACCAAGGCAACGGGGAATAAGCCGGCCCGTAAGGTTGCCGCTGCGCCGTCCAACACCGCTTCCACTTCAGGTGTTAAGAAGCAGCAAAACCCCTCAGTTGCGGCTTACAGGGACAGAAGATTTGCCTTCAAAGTCCTTAGAAGGCTGAAAGATTTATCCCCGGACGGGCTTTCCCACAAGGACAAAATCTCCCTTGAATGGGCAACAACAACAGTAGAGGCTCATAAAGCCTCTTTAGCAAAGCAAGGGGATACTCACAAAAGATGTAGGTCTAGTGAGGCAGCCCAAAGTCAACCGAGTGCCCAACTGCAGGTCACCAAACGACCAAGATTGGTCGCGCTCAATCTTGCCAAGGGCAGGAATTTTAGCGAAGTGGCAAAGGGCAGCCCGGTATGGGCTGCCATCGACAGTAGCAGCATCGATGGAACCATCTCACCGTCAAACTGGAAGATGGTGGAAATCGCTCTTCTTCGGGTGTACAAACCCATATTGGAGGCAAACCCAGGCCCTCCACCTAGTTGCCGTGATGCTGGTTGGTAACAGGGTCACATTAAGCTGATAACCTGCACGGATCAACGCTCAGCGGATCTATATAAGCAGGCTATTAACAGACTGGGAGAAGTCTGGCCCGGAGCAAAGCTAGAAGCTGTCTCGAGGGAAGAAATCCCGAATCGGCCTCGATCCAAGGCATGGATACCGGCGGAGCCATCCACACCGGACGGAATTGTTGAGCTTATCAAGCTCAGCAATGCTGATCTTCCGTTGGACAACTGGAAGGTAGCCAAGGTAAGTGAGACCAGCAATGGACAGAAAAAGGCTCTCATTATCCTCAACGAGGAGGCACTAGCTCCGTTGGAATCGAAGGGCGGGGTGATAAGCTACGGTTTCTCGGCTATCACCCTGCGAGTATATCGCAAGGACCGTACTGGGAAGGCAGTACGGGAACCGAGCAAAGAGAATGAGAGTGAGGTGACTGAAGAAGCAACAGTAGACCCGACCGTGAAACTCTCTGAGTCAGATCGTCTCTCCGACGACGGAAGAAGCACCACCTCCACCACGGAGTTGGCTGGGACCTTCTCCAAAGCCTCGACCTGGTCGAGGAGGAGATGTCCTTATCTGACGAGGAGGCGGACAAAACATTGTGTCGTGATGCTGAGGTTTCTGCAAATAAACCTCCATCAATCGAAGGCGGCATTCGCCGCACTGCTCCTCCACCTGGCCCAAAAAGGAGAGGAGCTAATACTGGCCCAGGAATCTTGGGTTGTAGGAAACCGGGCTTGCGGGCTCAACATGAAGGGATACAATACAGCATCCCTCAGTACAGCAGGTAAACCGAGAGCTTGTATCATCATAAAGGAAGGCTTGAAGTTTCTAACCTTGTATAATTTCAGTGATCAAGACACCGTTGCCAAAGCAGTGGAAAGGCAGTCCAAAGCACTTTGGGCTGTCTCCTGCTATATGGCACATGATGTTCTGCCACCTCCCATCAACCTGCAGAGGATCGTCAAGGAAGCCACTGCACGGAGCATCCATCTCGTCATCGGGCCGGACGCCTATGCCATTCATCGCATTTGGGGAAGCACCGATACGAACAAAAGAGGTGAGTCACTCTTCGAATTTATTCTAACGCATGACTAACCCCAACTAACAAAGGTGAGGATCCTACCTTCATTACGGCAAGCCGTAGGGAAGTTTTGGATATCACTCTAGCGAACGAGCACTTGCATCACGCTATCAAAGGATGGCATGTATCACGAGAGTGCTCGTTCTCCGATCATTTATATATAATGTTCGATGTGGCGTTTTGTAATGAGAAAGTAATCACGAACGAGATCGCGACGAAATTGCAAGGCTACGAGACTCTCGTCCAGTTAAACTTATTGGACGTTAAGTCCTGGGACGAGGCAACAAACCCGTTGGTCGTGTAGACAAAGTGGGTTCGGCCTCTACTTGGTTAGGCGGCGATGGCTGCTGGCAGGCCAGCTCTGTTCGGCGCGTGATGTCGTGGGTACGTTTGCCTATACCAAGTCCCGAATCTCATTTTTGAGAGATTCAGCCATCTAAATTGCCCGATTTACAAATTCGACAAAAAAATAGTCCTAAGGACTTCAAACGAAACAACAAACTTTCTGAGACACGACCTCCTACTTTACTTTAAGATCATTCTCGCGCGCGCATCGAAAAAAAAACAATCGCGAATACAACGCCAACCCGAGAGATAAATTACAATCTACGTTAACAGCAACGGACCCGAAGAAAATCGACAGAAAGCGAGCAAAAGAGAAACCGCGCAGGCAAACTTACTCTCGGCCGGCTGAGTCACTACTCGAGGGAAGGAGACGTCACCGGAGACGCGCCGGACATCGGTGTTACTGTCCGGGCCCTCCCTGCCTTAGCTTAGCGCTTGCCAAGTAGGCATGTGTTGCGCACTAAGCCCCTTTTGTTACTTACCTCTGCCTGTGTGGACCCGGTTTCAATATTCAATCTACCTTTTCGTGTTCTTTTTACATAATCTTGCATATATCAGTCCTTGTTAGTAATTAGAGCTATAATAATCTTTTGCTTTAGCTTGCAACAAAAAAACAACAACATTCCTTAAATTATTGAACTTTCAAACTAAATTACTTTCATATAAAATAAAGACTTGGTTCTCCTGATATCAAACCATTTTTCGATTTCAATTTCAATACTAGTTTTACTCAAAATTTTGCTCTTCATAATTCTCTTATAATTTTTTTATTTACTTTTCATGTTTGACTTGATACTACATTTGCAGACTAAAATAGAGGGTCGTCTTCAGATTAAGAAAAAAATGCATTTTTTTTCTCTTGCCTCGACATATAATCATGATCATTAGTATCGTCTCTGCTCTTAGTTATTTTTAGCTCCACAAAATATATGAAACTGACGTATCCTACCCTAATCAAACATAATCAAATTGCGCTTACAAAAAAAAAAGAAACGTGCCAAATTATTATTACCTAACCTCAGGACTGGCTGATGCCCTCAGCTTTAATTCAAATTCTTTTTTTTGCATGCATCAATATTTATACTAATTAATTATTTACTGTTCCTCAACCGACAATAATCGTCAATCTTTTTCATGATTACGGATATTTGTTTATAATATAAATAGTCGGATCTAATGACGGTGCAATGCGCTCGATCGGCAGTATGCATGACATGTTTGTAACTTTCAAATAGACTCTAGTACCGCATATAATGTTTCTGTTTATATAAAGATGTCTCAAATAACCCAACAATTTGTTACCTCGTGGCGAGTGCACCTGCTTTATATTTCGCTAATCCTATGTCCTTCGTAGCAAGTCGTGGCGTTTAGGCTGAACCAACCGAATCGGATGCATCGATGAATTTCCTTATGGTACATATATGAACGTTTTTTTTTGATTAGTTTGATCGCTCCTGAAAACAATTCCTTCTTCCACCTAGTTTACCGCTTTTTCGTTGGCCGCACCCAGAACCGTTATTCGCACTAAGGTTCCCACAAAATTCAGCACCTCTCACATACGATGAGGCTTTGATGCCTTTTATTCGAGTGTTATGATTTTTGGTTTTTCTTGCTCCTTATAATTTGAACTTTTTTTCACTTTACTTGTTTAAACACATTTCGTCTATCAGCTCTCGACCACGTTGCTAAGGGGTGCTACCGTTGTCTTGGTTCGCTTTCGATCTCACTAACCGATTTCGTTCAAGCAAGAATGGTGTAGCAGGAAAAATTTTCTTCCTTAAAAATTCGCGTTTGATCACTATATTTGCGTTTCTTGTTTCCAACACGAACTCAACACTCTTTTTTCCGTGCCATCCGCCTCACAGCTCCAAACGACCGCAACCTTCCTCCGCTCAGCAATTCAACTCCCGAGACCCGGAGCCGGCAACGGTTCTTTCCAGGGAACCGGTGGGTAGCTGTTGTTCAAGTTGCTCAAGGTGCGGGGTTGCCGCCTCTGAGGGTGCTCAAGAGTATTGAAACACTACGATATTACAACACAGGCAAGAATGCAAGTGCTCACGAGCATTCTTGCCTGAGATCACTACGTCCGAAAATCCTTCGAATGAAAGGTGCCCAGGATCTTTCCCTTTCATCCTCGACCTTGTAACACGCGGCCCCGATGCGTTCCAGGATTCTGCATTTGCGAAACTTGGAGTCTAGTTTGGCGTTGTAGTGGGCTGCCGCGTTGCTTTGTGCAAAATCGCGCACGTATGCGATGTCGCCAACCTGTAGTCGAGGCTCCCGGGATCGAAGATTGTATGTCCTTGCCTGCGCCTGTGATGCCTTCTCTAATTGAGTCTCGACCTGGCGCCGTATGAGTTCTAACCTCTCATGTAGTCTCAGTTCGATGGTTGGCTCGCGGAGGATTTGTAGGTTGCGTAACAATGTGTACGAACTACCGTGTCCTATCATGCTTTGACCAAAGACCACGAAATACGGGGAGATTCCCAGAGAGACGTGATGAGAGGATCTTAAGGCACAGCCGATGGCAGACAAGCGACGATCCCAGTCACGCTGGCTCGGGTGTACATAAGCGCGAATTGCGGCCAGGACGAACCGGTTGACACGCTCCGAAGCATTCGCCTGCGGAGCATACACGGCCGTGTATGCATGCCTGATCCCGTAGTCCTGAAGCAGCTGGTTGAAATCTTTGGACTTAAACTGAGGTCCATTGTCCGAAACGATGGTTTCTGGCACACCGTATGTGTGGAATACGCGCTTTTCGAAAAATTCGGCTATTAATTTGGTCGACGCCGTTCAATGTGGTTCCAGTAACACGAATTTGGACAAATGATCCAGGACTACCAGGATACAAGTATTGCCTGTAGAAGAACGGGGATACGGGCCGAGCAAGTCCGTGTACAGGCGCTGAAAGATACGTTCGGGCACGGATTGGGGTCTCATGGGAGCACGAAGTATTTTGTTGGGCGGTTTCGTCTTTTTGCAGACCTCACAAGCGCCTATATACTCGACCACTTGATGGCTCATGTGAGGCCAGTAGAAGTACGTATTGAGACGCTGCAAGGTCTTTCCAACTCCCCCATGAGAGCACATAGGGTGATCGTGTGCTCTTATAATCAGTTGGTCGGTGAGCGCACTGGGTACCCACAGCTTCCAGACGTTTTGGTCTAGTGAGACGTTGCCGGTCGCATGCTTACATCGCCGGTACACGAACCCGTCGACAACCTGCATGTCTAGATATTGTTACTGCTTGTCCTTAACCTGTTGAATTATATTCTGGTACTCGGCCGACCAAAAATGCGGAGAGGTGAGGTCTATCTCTTGGTGATCCTCTCTTATTTCAACTATTTTGTTACCTTCTGGAGAGTAGGCACGAGATAACGAGTCTGGAACCACGTTTTGACTTCCTTTTCGGTGAAGGATCTTGAATTTGAAGCCTTGGAGTCGTAGTGCTCACTTTGCTAGGCGTCCATGTAAGTCCGTCAATGTCATTAGCCATTGCAAGGAGGTATGGTCAGTCACGACTTCAAATTCCTGACCCTCGACATAGTCCCGAAATTTCTTAATGCCAAGAACAGCGGCGAGGCACTCCTGCTCGGAGACGGTGTAGTTCCTCTTAGCAGCGTTAAGCTTTTGGGACATGTAAGCCACCGGTGCTTCGCTACCGTCTTCGGTCTTCTGCATAAGCACCGCTCCGACACCATGCTGACTTGCGTCACAATGTATGGCGAACGGTTTTTTGAAGTCTGGGCTATGCAGAACCGGGGCGGTGCACAAGCTGTCCTTGAGGGTCGCAAATCCGGATATGCTGTTCTCGTTCCATACAAAGGGCTTTCTCTTGGAAAGGAGTTCTGTGAGTAGGGTCACTATCTCGGCAAAGCCAGGCACAAAACGACGGTAACAACCACACATGCCCAGGAATCGTCGTAGTTGTTTGACGGTTTGCGGCCGTGGGAAGTCTTTGATGGCCTCTACCTTCCCGGGGTCGGTACGTATAGTGCCGTCGCTGATGATGTGGCCGAAATACTTTACCTCTCGTATGAGAAATTGGCTTTTCTCTACATTGAGGGTTAAACCAGATTTTCTCATAGATGCGGAGACTTCCTGCAAAACAGAGATATGTTCGTCAAAGGTAGAGGTGATAATCAGAAGATCGTCCAGGTAGACGAATACCTGAAAGCGTAGGTGTGCTGGAATCACTTTGTCCATTAGTCGTTGCATTGTTTGTGGCGCATTGCACAGTCCGAAAGGCATGGTAACAAAGTGGTAAAGGGTCCGCCCAGGCACGGTGAAAGCCGTCTTATCCTTCGAGGCCTCATCAAGTCGTATCTGTAAGAAGGCGTCTTTTAGGTCCAAGCTGGAGATGAATTGTGCTCTCGGCAGTTGACCTTAGATACCGTCAATGAGTTTTAAAGGATAGGCATCCTTCACCGTGACCTGGTTGACCTTTTTCGCATCCAGACACATTCGGACTTTCCCAGATTTGACCACCAATGTCACAGGAGACGACTAACTGCTCTGCGACTCCTCAATCACCCCCATCGCAAGTATTCGATCCAGCTCAGCATATAACACCTTTTCTATGGCTGGTGAGATGGAAAAGTGTCGCTGTTTGATGGGCTGGTTGCGTCGCACATCAATCACATGAGTGATTAACGTTGTTTGCCCCAAACCTTCGCGAGCGTAAGACGGAAAGCTGGCGATGACGGAATTGAGGATTTTCTGCTGTAGTGGGGTTGTGTGGTGACAAAGAATCTCTGCATGCAATACATTAAGTGTGGTGGGAGTTGGTGCTACTGTCCTTGCAAATAAGTCTGCTGCCAATCCAAAAAGGCGTACGAAGTCTATTCCCAGATAGAGGTCTTGGCTCAGAGAGGGGATGATTATAAAAAAAAGTGTTTCTGTTCTTCCTCGGAAGTCAATGGTGCCTGTGTTGCGGCCTACAGCCTTGTGTTGGGTGCCGTCAGCCGTCTTCAAGCCCAGTTGTAATTTTTCCACTCGGTGCTTGTATTGCTCAAGGACCTGTCGCGCGAAACTTGCAGCGATACAGCTTAAGCTTGCTGCGTTGTCGATCAGCCCGCTAACCAGTTCTTCCCCGAATAATTTTACGTCGGCGTATGGTCTGTAATCAGCTTTCGGGCGATCCACAATCGTTGCTGCTACATATTGTTTTTGATACGCAGGACCTTCTCCCAAAAACGCCGTAGTCGCATGGTCGAGCGTTTTGGCTCCTCCATATCAAAAATGCGCTGTCGGTCTCGGCGATATTCCAATAACCGGATATGATAAGGCTTACGCGGCATTAAGTTCCTGGAAGCCGGTGAACCAGATGCGTCCCTAGAAGGAGTAAAAGAGTAAAATGGTTCCTCAGAAGGAGGCAAATTGTGACCTGGGTCCTCTGAAGGAGGCAAATTGTGACCTGGGTCCTCAGAAGGAGGCAAAAGAGGCTCTTTAGGGGAATTTCTATTCACAATCCTGATGGGTTTGAGGCAGTCCTGTATAATTAGATTTGGATCAGCAGGAACAGCGGTATCCTGCAAAGTTTTGTGGTGCCCAGCTAGCGAACGGGCTAACGATGGTATGAACGTGGTTCGAGATGCCGCTGATGTTGTTGCGGTCTCGAATTTTTCCTGTTTTTTGGATCGCTGCATGTAGGGCACGTTGGTTTGTATGTATCAGGCCTGCCGCAGCCATAACAAAAAACGGCTTTCGCTGCCATACAGTCCTGATAAAAATTACCAGGCTCTCTACAGTTCCAACAGATGAAATTTCTTTCAATCGCGTCCACCCTACAGTCTTCGGCGTACTCCCCTGAAAAAGTGGGGTCATTTATCCGAGCTGGTTCATGCCGAGGGTTCGATATGACACCTTGGTCGTTGTTACTCCGCGTACACAATTCTTCCAGCTGTCGTGGGCCATTTTCCGCACGAATGTGAGGCCTAAAGGTGCCGCGTAGTACATTCAATCGCTCCTGTCGCCTTCCATACTCTCCCACCATTTGTACGGCGGACATTGGTACGTGAAGCAGACTGTTACTAAGCTCTCGCCTCAAATTCAAGCGCAGTAGCTCTGTTAGATGAGCTTCTCCCATTGGGTGTACCAGTCGCTCGGAGAGTCGGAGCACCGCGTCGCAAAACGCATCGACCGGCTCATGGGCTCCTTGTTTACGGCTGCGGATCAGCTCATGAATCTCCATCTCAGACATTTCATCGCCGAACCGCTGCCGTAAGGCGTGGCAAAATGCGTACCAGTCGATGCGCTCCACGCTGCGCATGTATCGCCAGTACCACTCTGTCGCTTCCTCCACCAAGAGCACATGAAGGTGTTGACACAATAAATCGAAGCTACCTCTTAAAGTCGTCCTCGTCAAGGTCTGAATTTGGAATATAAATTTATCCACCGATAGAGCACCGCTGAACTTCGCATTCCAACTCTGAATTACGGTCAGGGTGCGTTCAGACGAAAGGTAAAAGGACTGCGTTCTCCATCCAGAGGCATCTTGCAGCTCTTGGGGAGGCCCTCTTTGTCTTGCTTGTGGTGACCTCTCTGAGTGCGTTTGATATCTCGAGGTTTGCTCCTCCCGATTGCGGCGAGCTAGTTCTTGCTGTGCCCCTTGTTTGATAAAGCGTTGTATTTGGGCAAGAGATTTACCCGCTGCTGCGGAAGTATTGTCTGGCTGCTGCTTGGGCGGACTTAGCGCTCTCGCAGGTGCAAGGTCAGTTATTTCAAAAGGATCGTTTAGATTACCCGATAATCCCTCTCCTTCATCCCTTGCTTGACTGGACGAAGCCTGCAATCGAGTTTGGTAGCGGTTTTGTTTTGGCTTCGCTCCCTGTTTAGGTTTAAGAATGGGTGCCGGTGTAGCTCCTTCTACCGGAACACCTGCCCCTCCTTGCTGGACCCGGTCCGAAAACAGCTTCAGGTCGCGGGGTTGACACGTCCTCCGGCACAAAGGGCAACTTTGGTGGCTGCTCAACCACTTCTCCACGCAGGTAGCGTGGAAGGAATGCAGGCATGGTGTTTGCACCCAGATTTCGCCTTCCTCGCCTTTTTCGGAGCAGATACTACACCCAGCATCTGATGCCATGTTACTTGCCTTCGGGCTATGAAGAAGCGACATCGAAATGTGTGTTTAGCTTTCAATTATTTCTACAAGATAATTTCAAAAAAGACGTTAGTAATGATATCTATGAATATCACGAGTATCGACAAAAGGAAAATTGCGTGTGTATATAAAGGGTAAGGAATGCGTCTATGAAATGCGACTTAGATATATGACTGCTGAGTTATACATCTGGTTACTATTGATAAATTTGAGTTTGAAAAGTTTTGTTTTAAGAGAGTTTCCTGTACGATTCCTCCAGCGTCAACCAAGACCCAGGGCCCCGGCAGAGGTAAATAGACCCCAATGAAGTCCTCCCTCCGACAAGAGTGCTCATTTAGTTCATTACAAAACTTATTCCCGACAAACAAATTCTCTAACTTTACCGAGGCGAGTGAGCAGGCAACTCCGAGCTGCCAGAAGAGCGGACGAACGCACGGCTCGATTTAACACTCAGTACTTCGTGTTCCAGCGACCCCCGATATTCCGTGTACGCAGCTCACTACACCTATCCCGCATTTAAAAAAAATTTAGGGTACTCCCAATACAAAAAGGCAAAGGACATGCAAACTCTTTTCACGAGACCAAATCAAGGCGAGTATTACCCATCAAGCTGGTATTCT
This sequence comes from Oxycera nigricornis, assembly GCA_963942545.1. Classification (NCBI taxonomy): domain Eukaryota; kingdom Metazoa; phylum Arthropoda; class Insecta; order Diptera; family Stratiomyidae; genus Oxycera; species Oxycera nigricornis. The sequence continues at coordinate 51,182,583 of OZ012659.1, read as the reverse complement.
CAAACGAAAGAGGCAGCCCTCTTTGCGAGTACAAGTACTCTGGACACACATTGGAAGTTCCTCTCGCGAACAAAAAAAATATTAAGGAGTTTTGGACGACCTGCACTTGTAGCAAAATGTGGCATGAGCTATTACTCATGAAGTCCAAACACTCTGCGATTGGGTAGCCCCAAATTGGAATTCTGGATCGTAAAAGATCTATGTCCAGTCAGTGAACTGACTGGAGACAAGCTGTTGGGGCCCCACGTAGGGCGCCATTGTAATGAGAAATTAATCACGAACGAGATCGCGACGAAATTGCAAGGCAACGAGACTCTCGTCCCGTTGGCCTTATTGGACGTTAAGTCCTGGGACGAGGCAACGAACCCGTTGAGCGTGTAGACAAATTGGGTTCGGCCTCTACTTGGTTAGGCGGCAATGGATGCTGGCAGGCCAGCTCTGTTCGGCGCGTGAAGTCGTGGGTACGTTTGCCTATACCAAGTCCCGAATCTCATTTTTGAGAGGTTCAGCCATCTAAGTTGCCTGATTTACAAATTCGACAAAAAAATAGTCCTAAGGACTTCAAACGAAACAACAAACTTTCTGAGGCTCGACCTCCTACTTTACTTTAAGATCATTCTCCCGCGCGCATCGAAAAACAACAATCGCGAATACAACGCCAACCCGAGAGATAAATTACAATCTACGTTAACAGCAACGGACCCGAAGAAAATCGACAGAAAGCGAGCAAAAGAGAAACCGCACGAGCAAACTAGCTCTCGGCCGGCTGAGTCACTATTCGAGGGAAGGAGAAGTCACCGGAGACGCGTCGGACATCGGTGTTACTGTCCGGGCCCTCCATGCCTTAGCTTAGCGCTTGCCAAATAGGCATGTGTTGCGCGCTAAGCCCCTTTTGTTACTTACCTCTGCCTGTGTGGACCCGGTTCCCTGAAACGGAAAGGAGGGATTAACCTCAGGGAAACTCTCTTCTTGTGTTTAGTAATTCATATTTATTATTATATATTTTTCCTAATGGAACAAAATGGCACATTTAGTTTCGGTGTAGTACGTTTTCCTCTTATACAGTTTCGATATTTCAATATTCAATTTACCTTTTCGTGTTCTTTTTACATAATCTTGCATATATCAGTCCTTGTTAGTAATTAGAGCTATAATAATCTTTTGCTTTAGCTTGCAACAAAAAAACAACAACATTCCTTAAATTATTGAACTTTCAAACTAAATTACTTTCATATAAAATAAAGACTTGGTTCTCCTGATATCAAACCATTTTTCGATTTCAATTTCAATACCAGTTTTACTCAAAAATTTGCTCTTCATAATTCTCTTATCATTTTTTTATTTACTATTCATGTTTGACTTGATGTTACATTTGCAGACTAAAATAGAGGGTCGTCTTCAGGTTAAGAAAAAAATGCATTTTTTTTCTCTTGCCTCGACATATAATCATGATCATTAGTATCGTCTCTGCTCTTAGTTATTTTTAGCTCCACAAAATATATGAAACTGACGTATCCTACCCTAATCAAACATAATCAAATTGCGCTTACAAAAAAAAAGAAACGTGCCAAATTATTATTACCTAACCTCGGGACTGGCTGATGCCCTCAGCTTTAATTCAAATTCTTTTTTTTTCATGCATCAATATTTATACTAATTAATTATTTACTGTTCCTCAACCGACAATAATCGTCAATCTTTTTCATGATTATGGATATTTGTTTATAATATAAATAGTTGGATCTAAGGACGGTGCAATGCGCTCGATCGACAGCATGCATGACATGTTTGTAACCTTCAAGTAGACTCTAGTACCGCATATAATGTTTTTGTTTATGTAACGATGTCTCAAATATTCCAACAATTTGTTACCTCGTGGCGAGTGCACCTGCTTTATATTACGCTAATCCTATGTCCTTTGTAGCAAGTCGTGGCGTTTAGGCTGAACCAACCGAATCGGATGCATCGATGAATTTCCTTATGGTACATATATGAACGTTTTTTTTGATTAGTTTGATCGCTCCTGAAAACAATTCCTTCTTCCACCTAGTTTACCGCTTTTTCGTTGGCCGCACCAAGAACCGTTATTCGCACTTAGGTTCCCTCAAAATTCAGCACCTATCACATACGACGAGGCTTTGATGCCATTTATTCGAGTGTTATGATTTTTGGTTTTTCTTGCTCCTTATAATTTGAACTTTTTTTCAATTTATTTGCTTAAACACATTTCGTCTATCAGCTCTCGACCACGTTGCTAAGGGGTGCTACCGTTGTCCCGGTTCGCTTTCGCTCTCACTAACCGATTTCGTTCAAGCAAGAATGGTGTAGCAGGAAAAATTTTCTTCCTTAAAAATTCGCATTTGATCACTATATTTGCGTTTCTTGTTTCCAACACGAACTCAACACTCTTTTTTCCGTGCAATCCGCCTTGTGAGGCGCTTGGAGCTGTGGCTTCAATCCGAAAAAGACCCGCAACCTTCCTCCGCTCAACGATTCAACTCTCGAAACCCGGAGCCGGCAACGGTTCTTTCCAGGGAACCGGTCGGTTCAAGTTGCTTGAGGTGCGGGGTTGCTGCCTCTGAGGGTGCTCAAGAGTATTGAAACACTACGATATTACAGTTTGACCCTCCGAAAAATCCAGCCTTCATCAACAAAAGGAGGATGGATTGGGTCAAAAACCAATCAGTATTCGAGTCTACACTAGAAGGTGGACCTCCAAAGATTGAAGACATAGGTGGTCTGGAGAAAGCCGTTGGGACCCGCACATTTCCTTTCAATGAAGCAGCAAGATCTGCATGTAGTCCAACGAAGCGTAGAGGGAAATATAAGCCCCCATGGTTGAATAGTGACATTGCGGAGCTGCGGAAAGAATGTAGGAAGTCCTTCAATCGGGCTAAAGAATCCAATGACTGGTCCCCCTATAAACTGAAACTAAAGGAGTTCAAATGCTCCATCAGAAAAGATAAACGCTCCTCGTGGAGAAGTTTCTGTGCAGAAATAGAACACTTCAAGGATGTTAGCCGTCTGCGTAAAGTTATGACGAGCTCCCCCTTATTTTTGGGGTCTGTCAAAGATGCGAATGGGGTCTGGACTAAATCCAGCTCTGAGACGCTAGCCATTCTCATGGACACGCATTTCCCGGGCAGTGAGGATGTTGCTGATGAGCTGATCCACATACGGCCCCGAACTGCCTGTCAGCCGCTGAGCCTGTAGATGACAGGCTCCTACGCTAGGCAATCAGCTCATTTCAACCTTTTAAATCCCCTGGAACGGACGAGATGTGTAAATCCAGCAGGGAATCAATATAGCGCTTCCATGGCTAAGAGCCATTTTTAAAGCATGTCTTCGGATGGCTTACATTCCACAGCGGTGGAAAGAAGCTGGAATAGTCTTCATACCGAAAGCGGGCAAGACATCCTCACCTAAGGACTATAGGCCTATCAGCCTCACCTCTTTTCTGCTGAAAACTCTGGAACGACTGATAGAGATTCATTTGAGAGCTACTCTGAAACCACTCTCTAATGCACAGCACGCATATGAAAAAGGGAGATCGGTTGAAACAGCATTGCCCTCGCTCACCAGCTACATTGAAAAGTCGCTAAACGTCAAAGAATACACGCAGGCGGTTTTTATAGACATCGAAGGGGCTTTCAACAATATCAGCCACAAGGCTATTAAGAAGGCACTCGAGGAAAACAATGTGGATGGTAACCTGATTAGGTTTATCGTACAACTGCTAAGCAGCAGGAGCATTAACTCCACGATAGGAGACAGTATCCTAAGAAGGAGCACGTGCAGAGGCACCCCGCAAGGTGGGGTGCTATCACCCCTTCTATGGAACTTAGTGGTGGACAAACTCATGTCAACAATAGAAGCGACTGGGTGCAAAGTCCTATGCAGACGATATTGCAATAGCAATATCGGGCAAATTCGTAAAGACCCTATCTGAAAGACTTCACTTTGCCCTGAGTATTCTTACCAAGTGAGGCAAAGAGTGCGGTCTGAAGATTAATCCGAAGAAAACGGAATTTGTGCTGTTCACAAGAAGGTACAAAATTCCACGATTTCTCCCACCCAAACTCGATGAGATAAGCCTCATACCGTCTCATCAAGTTAAGTATTTGGGTCTAATTCTGGACTCCAAGCTTGCGTGGAAAGCAAACATAGAAGAAAGAACGCCGAAAGCGGCATGCGCAATCTACTGCTGCAAAAGAGCCATTGGGAAAAAGTGGGGATTGAAACCCAAAATCGTATCATGGCTCTATACGGCGAATCTTCTGTATGGTGCAGTTGTTTGGTGGCCAGCTATTACAAAAACATCCAATGCAAAACTGCTAAACAGGGTCAGAAGGATTGCAGCTATTGCAATCACCGGGACTTTACGCACTACTCCGACAAAGGCACTGTTTATGCTATTGAATTGGCTCCCGACGGAGCTCCTTACGAGACAGCAGGCCAAGTGCTCTGCGATTCGATTAAAAGCACTACATCTCTGGCAAGAGGGAAATGTTGGTCACTCCACCATACTTCGGAGGGATGGACCAACGCCAGGAGAAGTAGACCTTGCGCCCCCGATTCCCTACTTTCATCATAGTTTCAGGTCAGTCATCCTAAGCAGGGATGACTGGGCAATAGAAAGAGGTGGGATGCAGGAATCGGTCGACATCTACACTGATGGCTCCAAAATGGACGGAAAAATTGGCTGTGGTGTTTTTCAGAACAGCTAGGCATGAAACTATCCTTCCGGCTTCCAGACCACTGCAGTGTTTTTCAGGCAGAGGTCATTGCGATATACAAGGCAGTAGACTGGCTGAGAAATCAGAAAATTTCCATAAGAAACCTGAATATTTTCTCTGACAGTCAAGCTGCTATCCAAGCACTATCCAACGTGTACACCTCATCCATGATGGTGATGGAATACCGTACACAGCTGAACGTGATGTCACTTCACTGTAAAGTGACTCTACACTGTGTACCGGGACATAGTGATATACCGGGAAATTGCGAAGCGGATGCCTTAGCGAGAGCTGGCACTGTGTTCCAGGAGTATATACTCACACCCCAAGTTGGTCAACCTCTAGCTTCTATAAAGCTAGGATTTAAGCAGCATTACATTAAGGCTGCAAATAGAGCTTGGTTGTTGGAGGAAACCTGCAGGACAACCAGGCTAATTTCGCGTGCACTGAGTTCTAGACGCACCAAGCAGCTCCTGAACACGAGTCGTGAAACCTTGAGTTCTTTCGTGTCCATACTGACGGGCACTGTCTGATTGGCAGACACGCAAAGAGGTTGGGCGTTCCCTTCAACGATTTCTGCCGGAGTTGCAGATCGGAAGAAGAGGAAGAGACACAGTCCAACACTTTCTGTGTGAATTCCCTGCACTGTCCAGGAAACGCATGGCTCTAGCATGGCTCTAGCGAATAATAGGAAAAAAACACTTAGGTGCTTTCTTTTTCGTGAAGCTAAGTGAGCTTAGTGTTATGAGAATGGACCAGTTCCTGGATTTCCTCAAGGAATTGGGGTGGTTCATGGAGTAATATGGTAGTTTTTCCATGTCTTCAGGGCACAATGGGCCAACGGGGCCTAAGTGAAGCGGAAGCCGTGCGGCTTAGCACCCTTCAACCTACCTACCTACCTAGGCTCACCAATCATGGACAGCCTCACGGAAGTAGCTGATTTAAATATCGGCTGCATAGCCGGCTTCATACGAGAATCGAAATGGTTCTCGTCATCTCACTGGTTCTAGTGCCACCCTCGTCTTTTTGTGGTATCACAATGGGCCTATCTTGGCCTAAAAGAGCCATCGTTTTGACAAAGAGGGCTGCCACTACAACCAACCAACCAACTATTGCGATAAATTTTCAAATCATTCGTTTCATAAATGGGAAATGAAATGTCCGTACTGTATCACATTCCCACGCTGCATGTATGTATCACAGATGGTTGACTGTAGCGAGTGTAATCGCGGGTATAGAGGACCGCTTTATTTCGCTAACCATTTAGATTAAAAGTTCAGAGGAAAAACTGTATGTGAAACTTTCAAGATATGTGTATTTTGCACAAAATTTAAAAATTTTACATACAGGAAAGGACTCAAACATCAATGTGACGAATACTTCTGTCAGGTGTTTTCAAAAATACAACCGTCCCGGATAAAAAGTTTCTCATCATATTTTTCGATTGTGAAACTACTCAAGACGGCATGTATGGAGACAGCTCTTCATTTTTTGTACATGTTGCAAATCTAATTGTAGCACAACATGTTTGTCACAATTGTTATCAAGATGAAGACATTAAACAACCATGTGATACATGTGGTGTCAGACAGCATATATTTGAAAAAAGTGATCAATCCTCTGTTGTGCAAAGGTTTCTAGACTATTGTTTAATACCCAGACCTTATGTGAGCAACGTATATTGTTATGCACATAATTTACAAGGCTATGATGGTCATTTCTTGATTTCGGAGTTAATAGCTAGAAAAAAACATATTGAACCTTTAATGAATGGAGTCTAAATTATGAAGTTGACATGTGAACAAGTTTCATTTGTTGACTTTTTAAATTTCCTGCCGTTTCCACTTCCTAGGTTTCCACAAGTTTTTGATATTGAAAACAGTGCTAAGGGTTACTTTCCCTATAATTTTAATACGGAGGAGGATATAAATTATATCGGTAAATACTCACCACCAGAAATGTACGGTTACAATACAATGAAATCTAAAGAAAGGATGGCCTTTTTAAATTGGTACATATTTTCAATAATAGAAATGAGTTGTTGCGATATTGTGTAAGTGATGTTGATATTTTACGACGAGGATGTATAAGGTTTATGGATGAATTTATTAAAATGACAGATGTGAACCCCTCAATAGAAAGTCTCACAATTGCATCGACATGTATGCTAGCTTTTCGGAAAAAATATCTTGAAAAAAATATCTTGGGCGTAATACCTAAAAGAGGCATTTTCAAAAGTAAAACACATTCCGTAATTTATTGCAAGTGACTGGCTTGGAAAAATTCAAAAACTAGCGGCTTGATAATCTCCGCAAACAACAATGGTGAGTTAAAGTTGGATAAGTGTGGATTCTATGTCGACGGCTTTCATAAAGAATCAAATACTGTCTTTGAGTTCTTTGGCTGTTAATATCACGGATGTAGAGGTTGTTTTAAATTTAAAGAAGCGACTGAAATAGCTCGTTGGGTTTAGAAACAATAAATCAAAGATATGAAAGCACACAAAGACGTATCGAGGCGATAAGGAGAAATGGATATAATCTGGTATATTCGTGGGAGTGTGAATTTAAAAAAGTACTAAATATAGACTGGGTTTTAAATGAAAAATTGCGGGAATATTATAATGTTATAATGCCACCACTATGTGTGCGGGATGCTCTATTTGGAGGTCGTACTGAGGTATTCAAATTATACCATAAAGTAAAAGAGGGAGAGGTAATACGTTATTTAGACTTTACCAGTTTGTACCCGTATATCAACATTACGCATGGTACCCCATAAAGCATCCTGAGATATTTCGAAATGACAATATACCTCCTATACATGAAATTATTCCAATGCATGGTTTCATTAAATGAGATGAAATTGCTCCCAATAACCTTCTCATTCCTGTGTTACCCTTGACAAACAACAATAAATTGTATTTCACACTCTGTAAAAAATGTGCCGAGAAGAATAAAGTTTCAAGTTGTGATCATTCAGATGATGAGCGAAAACTCACATGGGTAATTCCTGAAATAGCCTTAGCTGTAAAAAGAGGGTACAAAGTCATGAAAGTATATGAAGTATGGAAATATGATTACACAGTGTACAACCCTAATTCAAAGACTGGCGGATTATTTACTGAATATGTTAATAATTTTTTGAAAATTAAACAAATGGCTAGTGGCCGGGGTTATAAATATACAACAGATGAACTTAAAGATAAATTTATTGAATCATACGAAAGGCGGGAATGCATTGTTCTTGATAAAAACCAAATCCCAAAAAATTCTGGTCGACGTAATATTGCCAAACTTTGTTTAAACTCATTGTGGGGCAAAATCGGTCAAAGGGATGATCAAACAAACAATAAAGTGATTAATAATTTCAAACAATTTTGTGAGCTTCTCCAATCACCAGGTGTAGAAATTTGTTCAATTTACCCGGTTGATAATGATAACATGTGGGTTACATGGAAATATGTAGAGGAAAATCTGAGAACTTTACCACATGTATACAAACCTATCGCAGCTTATACAATGGCACTAGCTAGAATTAAATTATACGAACTATTGGAAAAACTGGTTTCGTCGATTCTGTGATACACACAGTGTCATATTTGTGGATAGTAAAGACAAACCAATAAATTTTCCGATCTCTGACTTCCTGGGTGATCTGACCAATGAGGTGGCATGCTATGGTTCTGATGCTTATATATCGGAATATGTGAGTACAGGCCCTGAAACATATGGTTTCAAAATTGAAACTGAACATGGTCCTGAACATGTGGTTAAATGTAAAGGCATAACTCTTAATTTCGAAAACTCAAAAGTTGCAAATTTTGAATGTTTAAAATCTTTAGTTTTGGAGGATGATTTATTTGATGGCGTACATGTGATGACCGAACGTAAAATCAAGCGAAAGCGTCCAGGTGTTGTTGTATCAGAACCCGAAAAAAAAACTCCTGAGATTTACTTTTGACAAAAGAGTTGTGTTGGATGAATATTTCTCTAATCCTAATGGTTTTAAAAGATGAAGACCAAGCCATTTTGATAATATTTAAAAGTTTTGTATAAAGAATAAAAATTATCCATTTTTATTGAATTAAATTTTATATTTGCATTTTATAGTTTAGATATTCTTATCATGTAAATAAGTTGTTAAGTGATGTTTGCCTTGTTATGAAATTAAACAATTACTTTTAGATCGTATGATGAAATTCGAATAGTTATTGGAATTAAATATAAGTACCAGTACTCTAAACATTTCTTTCATTTCATTACTAGTCTTGCAACCATCAGATATGGCACATATTATTGTAGATATCCAGTTTGTGTGTGGAAATAATGGGCAATATTTTGCGAAAGAGCTTGCAGTCCTACAATTCGGATCACTTATACCATCAATGTATCATCTTTCACCACCGTATCCACACCAGGAGCTATATTTTAAGGACTGCAAACAGAATGACTTTGACATGGATAACATTAACGGTTTGCACTGGGATGATGGCAATATCAATTACATCAGTCTAGCATATATATTTGAAAAATATGATGCATCGCCGATCTATGTAAAAGGTGAGATGAAAGAGAAGTTTGTGAAAAAATATCTACCATCAACAGATACAATCCAGTTGCAATTACCAAAACTTAGCGAACTGAGAAAGTTTCATACGTATTGCCAAATTCACGAGGGGACACAGTGCAAGCGATGTGCAGTGCAAAATTGTGTAAACATATACTCATATATGCTAATAAATGAAAAATATTGAGGAAAGGATGAAAATGTGTTGTTATTTAATACTTTTAGTAACCAATCGTTATATTATAAATAATTTGAGGATTACAAAACCATGGAATTTCATAAAAAAGTCGAGAGTAGTTTATGTGCACATATGAAGCACGTGAGGGTATAAAAAGTCATCACTCGATAGTTGTAATACATTTTCAGCCTTACATCTAAATGTATACTGTTTGAAATACTCTCTCACACTGTCGGTTGCGTTGTTGTTGTGGTGCATAATAATATTGAAGAATTCCATCTTTTCGAACAAATTTGAAAGGTTTTGGGGTGTTAGCCGGATACTACCCTGATCGACTGGTATGATGTACTCCCTTTTGAAATCAGCTTGTGTCGCTTTGACAGTTTCAATATTTTCTTGCTTCATCTTGATCAGATAAATGTACAATGAAGTCCACCCTAGGTAGCTAGTTGATACAGGGAAACGTCGAGGATAACTGAAGATTATTTTCACCTCAAATGTGAGTGGATCGAAGCCCAACGTAACTTTCCGGTTTTGACATCCATCCAGATAGTAGGTGTAGCACATCTTCACCAGTAACTTCGGATATTTTCTGCCTGCAAGATTTTTTAGTAATTAATTCAGCTGTGCCTTCAGGTTTGCTCCTTTTGTTAGATCGCTGCGGTTTTTCAATGTCCACGATTTTCCGAATATGTTATTAAAGTAAAACTGCAAGTCAGGGGTTTCTGGGAGATCCCTTTATACTGAGCTCACACTGATTTTTTATAGCGCGATTTTTATAGCGCGATTTTTATAGCGCTCAGAAATCTTTTGAAGCTTCTACCACTACAACGAAAATAAAGAAATACACAGCAATACTGCCCGCACGTGGCCGAGAATGCACTCTGTAACCTCTGCTTATTATTTACAAATACTTTACCATTGCGCCGAAGGAATTTTTGAAGTACTTGTTAGTAGAATACCGAACGAGTCAAAATATTTAGCTGGTCCTTTTTTGGGAAGTAGAATGCTACCCAATGAACAGCGCTCTTTTGGGACGGATCTGTGTTGGCTATGACGCATGCCGGTTTTCTGATTTTCCGAGGTAAACGATCGCAGGGATTTACACCTTGAAAAAACTTTTTGTTATGATATTATTTTTAAACGCGTTGATGATCTCTATTGTGTTCATTCCTGTCCTTTCAAGAATATGTTTTCAAGGTTTACAACCTTAGTATGTGATGTCACGTAGCTTTGTAAGAATTCTTTCGTCGATTCGCCGTTCACAAACACTGTTGAAAACTTTCCCAACGATCTGATAAAATCCTCATCGAGTCGCTTGAGTTCCAAGTTTCCAAATACGCCTGTCTGATCTGTAGCTGCAGTCAAGGTGGTAGGATATTTATACGTAATTTCTTTCGAGTAAAGTTTGTTTTGTGATGTGAATCCAGTCTGCGATACTTGTTTAAAGAAGGTTAAGTGACCTTCTGAGAAGTATTTAACATACACAAGGCAATGTGCCATGACTTCTGTTGTGTACTAGAGTAAATACTACTAATATTGTGATACATATATGAAGTTTTTTAAAAGCTTGTAAATACATTCCGATTTTTGTCAATTTCAAGCCTTCTATCATATTCCACGTGAATAATACAGGTGACGCTTTTCTTTATAGCTTCTCTGAATCTTTTCTTGATCCTTACCACACCTTGGTTTAACAAACTAGCGCATCCCGAATCGTATGAGCTGTCTGCTGTTTAATCAAATGCTAGCAGAAAACAGCCATCATCAAAGAATTTCTTGGATATCTGATGACCTTTATCAAAATAATTGATTCCAGTCCCCTTGAACAGAGAAAGATATCCTCTAGTGCTAACTGGTTTTTCGTGCGAATAATCAAACTCTAGAGGAAGGTTTGGTACTTGAACACCATTTACTGATAGATTGAAGTAGGTAATTTTGTTATGCTTAAAGTTGATTGGATTGTTTGTGCGCTTTCCGGTGTAGGATTCATTATCCACCATACCAAAAACTAGCAAATTCGGTAATTGTCTTATCACTACATTATCAAGAGATAGAGTATAGGTGTTGGTGGGTAAAGTGTAGGCTTTTACTTCCACCCGCTTGTACGGATATACAGCATTCGATCGTTGGAGTACAGTTTGATGTGCTAATAGTATACTGAGATTGACAGTGACGTGATTCTTGAACATTGACGCTACCAGAATTTTTACATGTGGATTAAAGTTACCTTCTTTCAAGTACAAATAAAATTCCGGTTTTTCCAATGAAAGTGTTAAACGGAAGTCCACTCCATTCATTAACAGTTTATCCTGATTCAACATGTCACTATTAATTGTGCCCATCAGTTCAACGACGTTACTCTTTTCCACCATTGCAGACCTTTTAAGATAGCCCTCATTTAACTGAGTAGGACCACCGCCAAGTCTTGAGTCTTCAATCATCTGCATCTCATTCTGATCTAGATAGCAACCGGCTGATTCGAGGTGAGTTGATGCAGCGTCTTTACCATAGTTCAGTAAATTTTCAATATAAGCGCAATAGTGATAATTGTTGTCTGTCTGCGCTATATTCTTACCATTCAATTGTACATAGCATTGCCTAAAAAGTGAATGCATGAGGTTGTTTGCTACACCAACGGGGTCAGCTAAAACTTCACCCCCATCAGCTTTCTTAAATTTCTCCTTTCCCGTGAAAAGTTCTGCCTTGCAATTTTTAAATTCAATCAGCTGCACTTTGAGGCGAAAGTAAATGCTGGATAAGTCGCGATATGTATCTCCATGGCCGAGTGAGACAAATTCCATAACAGAATAATTGTCCAGTGATGCATAATTGTCCAGTGATGAATAATTGTCCAGTGATGCACCCTGCCGGTGTTGATGAGTAGCCTGTGGAGGCTGAAACTTAGTGGCTGTGGTTGTACACCCATTAGCGGGTACTTACATTATAATACAGTTTGGATCTTAACACATTGGTATAGGACCCTTCTGTATGTGGTGCTTTGGCGTCCTGTTGCGTTTACGACAGGGGTGCCGTTGCCCAAAAAGCGGCATGGATGAGGATAGGTCCAATCTTGACCAAGGGTAAGCAGGTGCCCTGTCAGCTTTGAATTAAAATTGGTACCTGTATTCAGAAAGCCACGTGGCTCATACTACGGTATGGGTACTTGGCAAGTACGTTCATGGGGGTCTTGGTGCGAACATATCGTAACTCGTGGTGTTAAGACACACTTGTCAGGCCACCACGTAAAACACAGGTACATTTCTGTCCAGTGATGCAATAGGTTTGTAGGAAACCTCTTCGGTCTTCAGAATACTGTTTTGAATTGGTGGTGAGGTAAAAATATCCAATTCAGACTTCATACATTCTTTCTGCATCGTGATGGTATTATCTACTTGTCAAATATATCCAATGCACGCCTTTTTAGTTGTCGTCGTCTTTTTATAGTCTTCTTACCTTGCTCGATGATTGATTTCTCACTTTTCTCCCTTTTTACGGTTAGGCACTGATTTCAGCTGCTTGTTTGTGTAAGGGTTAGCTCGTTTTATAGCTAATCTCCTACCTCCACCATCCATTTTATCGAAGATTTTATTTATACCTTTTTGGGCCAATTCGTGTACTGCAGATTTTCCATGTTCTTTTGGTACCTGCTTCAGTGGTGCTTCCTGCCACTTCAAAAGCGGACTTTCCTGTTTCGACGACTTGTTTGCCTATAGCGTTTGCTCCACGTAGAAATAATGGTTGGAGATAGCGTACCAATCCACTGAAAAAACTACCAATCCCCCTTCCTTGCTGGTAAACAAGTGGCGATCGATACAATTCTCCAATGTCAGATAATTTTCCTCCACTCTGGCCAAGGTAGTAACGTGCATAGTGTGAATTCATCTCATTAACATAGCGGCGTGTTAAATCCCGTATCGAAAATATGTTGTTATTTCGAACTTGCGAATATTTATAGATTATTACCTTCGTCTGAAATGAAGCATGATGAAAGTTGGAGTAAAGCTTTATTAAAAGTTGACTAGCTCGCCATGATGGTCTGTAATTTTGATTGAGATACTTTCAATAAATGTTTTCTCCAGTGGACAGTACTCCACATGATCGAATCTAAAAATGCTATCACAACTTCCCAGCGGGATTGCTTGTAGATTTCTTACCAGTTTACTTCCAGTTATTCTGGGTTTAATAATATCCAATAATGTCCAATGATGTAGTCTATAAGCGCTCGGATTGATTCAAATTTTGCATCTGACTTTAAATAGACTTTCTCAGCAATCTTACCGGACTGATAAATATGTATGCAAAAATCTCTTTCTTCTATATTACTTCTTTTGTTGGAGATTACCTTTCCAACTCTATCTTCTTCAAAACGATCCTCAATTATTTGTTTAATTTCGGCCAGGTAAAAGTTATAATAGGTAGGTCTAATTGATAAAAAAATGACGAAAGAAATGATGAAAAGTTCATATCATTTTCCTTGTAACATAACTTTTGCAAATCATTGGCATACCATCTAAAACGAACATGTGGCTTTCCCAATTCAACAACTTTAGCAATTATTGCTTTTGGATCTTTTTGAACTGGTAAAGATTGTGGTGCTTCGGTAACGCTTACATCTTCAGATGGTATAGAACGTTTAGAAATTCCGCGGCTACCTGATTCGCTTTTCTTTTTTTTACGTTTTGGTAGAGCGATTTCCGTTATTCCGACATACCAATTGCCGGTAAACTTACACACACTCGGTAATATATTTTCGAAAGATGATAGCGTATTGTCAGGGTAAATGCCTAGCGAACTGTTGCTCAAGAGACACACTTAGAACTCTATTATGTTTATAGGCATTTTTTTAAATTCTGGCCCAATTCACGTTTTTAACTCTGGAAATAGGCTTGCTCTTCAATCTAAACCGCTCATTTTGCCAAGCAGGCTTTCTTATGGGAATGTGAGTCTCAAATTGATCATGGTTTAGATGAGAGGGTCTTAATATAGATTGCTTGCCAGACTTTCGACCTACTTCATCGAAATCTGACATTGCAGCACCTCTATCATCTACTGCATCTAAATCAGTGAAAACGTCATCCAGTTCATACACACTCATATCCGCTGGAATTGTATACATACCATCTTCGCCAGTCATTATCTTGTAGTCTCTGCTGGTTCTTTCAAATGAATCAGCAACACTTTTCCTTATTTTGGAAGCAGGTTTTAGACTTTTTTCTATTCCACTTGCTGATAATCGTCGCTTAAAAGCAGCTGGCAATTCTTGCTTCATCGGTGTTATTTCGTTTATAGACTCGAACATCTCCTCCGGTCGTGGAGGCGAAGTTTGTGGGAGTATTTCGTTTTTAAATAGAACCTCGTCTGTGTGCTGTTTTCACGCAACTATCCATGCGGTTTTTTGATAAAAGATTTTCAGCTTTCGTCTTCATTCTTCGTCTAGCATTTAAAAATTGTATTAGCACATTTCGGTACTGAAACCATTTTGTTTCATCATTTTGGCGCTTATTGTTCAGTATCTTACTCATGTTTTTTTCAAACAGTGTCTGTGTACTAGTGCTCTCAACTGTCTCCTTCAAACGTTCATATACTTCCGGGGGTAATAGAAGCATTTTATTAAGACTGCGATTTCTATGCATATTTTTCAATTAAAGACCCTATCACACCTGAAAGAACACTTCCTAGCAATACGGGTAAGAATCCGCCTTGTTGAATTAACACTTTACGTTGGCGTGGAACGGATCGTTTAGCCTCCGCTAGCTTACGCATACTCTTTTTATATTTACAAAGCCGGGAGAATATTTTTCCTCTAGACAACTGATTTCCTTTCAGTGTATTGTATGTGATTTCACATAGAGTTTTAATTACTTCGGGATCGGCGGTTTTCAGTATAGCCGTTCTTAAACACGGACTAGCTTTTTAAAGAACGTATAGCATATGCTTGTTGTCCTTTAATCGTCTCATTCGTGACACCATTGTCTTCTTTCAAACTATCTGGGGAGCAATAACACGTTACAAATGTGGTATTAAATATGTCGGTGCGAAAACGTAAGGTGTCATTTATATCCTGTGTTAGGTCTATTAGCAAATAGCTATGAGGTTGTTGAGTTATTTCTTTATATATTCTCATAAGCTCCGGACTGTTTTCCGGGTTTATCTGTTTAGCAAGATGATGAAAGTGACTATTGTCTCGTGGTTTCTTGAAGCATACTAGATACTTACAGTTTAGCGAAATATCTCGGCAAAATTTTCCTTGATGGAAAACATTCTGAATCACCAGAACGACAGACAGGTTACGATGATGCGATCCTTTCGTAAACAATTCACATACGTGTCTTGAAAAGGCATTTAACATCATATAGTCCAGTACAATTAGGATTCGTTGATTTGCGCTTTTTGCAAATTCCTCAGGAATAGAGTTCAAATATTCGATATTTTCAAATGGCGCTTGCCGTGGTATAGCACTCTGTTCAGCGTTACACCAAATTATTTTCTTCACTGATTGTTGAATCATTGCATTGTTTCTAAGAAGATATTCTATAAATGTCGTCTTCCCAGATGGGCCTGCCACCATCATTGTAAAAGGGTGTTTAAAGTGCAGCATCTTTTTGTGTTTGGAAAAGAAGAACTTCTTATAAAAGCCATCACAGAACTTTTATTTATACATTTTTCAAGATGAGTAGAAGACAAATTGTAAATCAACTCCATAGAACAGCTCGAAAAAACTTTGAACGCCGACGTGTTGTTATAAGGGGTATTGATGATCTTTGGCAGGCAGATCTTATTGATATGAGTGCGTATGCATCTGAAAATCGCGGTTATAAATTTTTATTGACAATAATTGATACATTTTCCAAGTACGCTTGGGCTCTCCCCGTCAAAAGTAAAAATTCCAATGATGTAGCTAAGGCTATATAATCAGTTCTCAAACAACGACGTATACCCAGAAATCTGCCAACTGATTATAGAAGAAATTTTTTTAATAAAATATTTCGTCAGATGATAAAATCTTTTGAAATAATCCATTATTCTACATTCAGTGCATTCAAATCAGCAATTGTCGAGAGATTTAATCGCTTACTGAAGAGCAAAATGTGGAAAGAGTTCAGCATGAATGGGAATTATCACTGGATTAGCATTATACAGAAATTGACGGACAAGTACAACAAAACAAAACATCGCATAATCAAGATGCGTCCCATAGATGTTAACGTAACAAATGAAGTACATCTACTTGCAACTGTTTATAAGAAAGTTAAGGTGGTGTCAAAGCCTAAATTTAAAATTTAAAATCATGTGCGAATAAGTAAATACAAGCATGTGTTTGAAAAGGGCTACACACCAAACTGGTCGACTGAAATATTCACTATAAAGGAAGTGAGAAAAACACAACCACGGACATACTTTCTTGAAGATTATCAAGGTAACACCATACAAGGTGGTTTCTATGAAACAGAATTATTAAAGGTGAAATATCCCCATAATTACCTTGTTGAGAAGATTTTGAAAAGGGGTTAAAATCGAGCTTTCGTAAAATGGCTAGGTTTTCCTTCGGCGCATAATTCATGGGTAGATATAAAAGACGTAATGTGAATGCATTCCAGGATTCTTTCACAACTCGCTGAAATTGCAAACACGTTAGATTCGCAGACAGCGGTCACATGAGGTATATGATAGCCTGGGGCTATGCGTATCGCATGAATCGTAGAGGCGAGTGGGAAATGCATGCTCGTGATAGGTTTAGATTTAAACATCGCATTTCACAACTACATGAAATTATAAAACCCGCTCTCTCGTACAAATTCAGGGAGAACATTTTCAATGAGAGGTTTTCCCATATTGTATAGTTCAAAACTCCTCATTGAAAACATTTTCAGTGTACAAACAAACTTTGTGCGAACAAGATGACTAGTGCTGTGGAACTACGCAAATATGACGACTTTGTTGCGGAATACATGGATGTACTTCTGGATGAACATCGTGAGAGGCTGCTAAGTGATATCAAAACATTAAAGTTATACTCAAAGATCCCGTCTATTACATCAATTCACGGAATACACTACAATTCCTGTCCATGGTTTTATGACAATGCCGAATCCGGACCGGATACATGTGAGTGTTGTGATGTTGAAAAATCCTCCAACAGAATACGGAAGTAAATGTGTTTTTATTACAGAGTAAGAAATGTTGAGTTTTGAAATTATATAAGTGACATTTTAATACAATGTTAAACTACATTCGAAATCAGTCCATTATTTCTTCATACAGTTGTGATATGGAAAAAGTGAATTGCAAATAAAAACAATGTTGTATGACAAAAAATGCTTTTTATTCATCGTTGCTATCTTAAACAAATTTTATTTAGAAATAACCACCCCTTGTGTCGTCTTTACCCCCGAATATGAGATTGTAATTTGTGATCTCGTTCAGCTCCTTAACCTGACTTTGTTTTTTCATTTTCTCCGAGAATCTTGGCGGAAGAAAACAGTAGGTCCCGTCCACCAAATGTACAGTGATGCATGCTCCATACTGCGTGGTTATCAATCGAAAACATTTAATTCTGTATTTTTTAACCTACGTCCAATGTAGCAAGTGAAACATATTGATCAGGGGTATAGTCGCAGATGTTGTCTAAAAGTGCCACGGTTTTCTGAAAGGAAAAATTGATAGTAAACCTCAGCCATCAAATTTAGTTGTATTACCAACCATTTTCAAAGTTATTTATATATTCGCACTGAAACAATTTGAAAACGTAAGATGGGGAACCCTAAGCCAGTTTACAACAGCTGAAAAGTAGACCTTTATCGGGCTGCAATTTACAAAACTTGGTTTTTATCTGTAACAGGATAGTAAAAAATTAATTACGAATAATATATATATATATAAATAATTTGCTCACCAACTCTTACTGTTGTAAGTATCCTCAGATATTCCACAGCGCCAAATTCCTGGCAGCAGGTACGCTAGAAATTTCAATTATGACTTTACTTTTATTGTGATTTAACGTCGTTATTTGGTTCAAATAGAAAAGGGGAATCAGAAACAGGAATTACTTTATCGCCCTAACCAGAATCAGTTTTAAGGAGTCAAAACCACCTACGCCGAGCAAGTTAATACCTGCTCGAAATAATGGCATTGGTGAATCAACTCACCTGTTCCGCAATTTCTATTGACAGTGAAACTCAAAGTATTGCTTTATTTACTAGGTGCCAGATGAGTAGCACACTAGTGATTTAATTGCAATCTAGAATTTGACTGTACAAATTTCTTACAAGCTACAGCTTAAATACTATTTTTACAACATTTAAAACTAGGACACACATTGACCATCCCTTAGTCATCATAAAACACTAATCATTTTCTCATGACCCCATACTAATCGATTTACATATGTTCCCAGTAATGATTTGCATTCCTCATTGCCCATATATAATTCGATATGAGGCACGGGTCATTTGTAGAAACTCAAATACTACGTACCGTGTATCGTTCTGAATGAATTGGGAACAATGATGCAATTTGATCGCTTGTTTATGTTTGTTTATGATTCATTGTAAGAATGCTTTGTGAATTGCAATGAGTGCATGCAATCGTATCATTTTCTGATTCATTGTAGTAATGTAATGTATCATTACACTGTGTATCCTTTCTGCAATTTATACCATTTCACCTCGGTGATCATGACTTGGTCATTTTCATTCACAAACCCTCATCAAGAATGCGGAAGCGTTATTTTAATGATATTCACCCTCAAATCTACAGTTCCCCAGCAAACAACAAGAAAAAAAAAGATTAACCTGCCGTTTGGTACAACGCATATCCTGCCGTACTTGATCATTCATGATACATCTCTACACGAAAGAAGCACCTGTTGACGGTCAACCTTGAGGAAATACCTTTACTTACAATAAACACGTATTGGCCTCATACAGGTTGATCGTTCTCTTAACCATCATTCGTTTGCCTTCAAAAAAGACTTGAGATATTTTAGCCTCCTGAATTAATGAACTTCTGGTAGACTGTCTCGCAGTTTTAAGAAAATTTCTTCATAGTTATATGTACTAAAATACCTCTGTCCGATCATGAGTATTTAAACACATCTCAACGTACATGTGTATGAAGTTAATTGGATACTTTTCGTAATGCATTAAGGCTAGTATCAGAATTTAGCATGGATGGCAATTACCATTAAAATTGCTGCCTGTGTCTTTTCACCCATCATTCGGCTTGCCTTTGGCACAAATAACGTACAGTAACGTGGCGTATTGAAGATTATTGGGTTCGTAATACATCAAGCTAGTTTTGATACAGTGCCGCAGAAAATGTGCGTGCAAGGCTTTACCCTGTCCACATCATTCGTTGTCTTGAACAGACGCTACATTTATTCAATGTGGCCAGAAGGTACAATTGCATTAATGTAGGAAGAAAAATTTACGCACCCGGCATTTCATGAATATTTTACCGTTAGCCTTTCATAACGCCCTGGTAATCTATTTCACAAAAAGTCCATAGATTCTCCTTTCTAACACACCCTACACCCCTAACAACCAACCAACTGGACCCACAACATCGCTCAACGCCTCGCAAATAACAATAATAATGTATCTACATGCACACATCTGTTCGCCATGCAAATCGAACAACACAAATCACCGCGACACACTGAACAAACCTCTACACCCTTGTACCAACCACGCTCAGCAACCCCTCACAACACAACACAAATCACCGCGGCACACCTGAAAAAACCTCGACACCCTACTACCAACCACTCTCAGCAACCCCTCACAACACAACACAAATCACCGCGACACACCTGAATAAACCTCTACACCCTTCTACCCACACAAATCACCGCATACCACCTGACAACCCCAACCAACCAACCGCAACACCCCTCTTACAAACAACAAATCACCGCCACCAGGCGATCGTACACCAGACGCAAAATGGCATTGATTCCCCATCAAAACCCCTTGTAACCTCGTACACCGAACCCCAACCTACACTGGTTGGAAGTGATTGAAAAAGTGGTTCCCATCCATACAAAACCCGGTTCGAAGGTACGTCACTTACTACTATGGGGGCTCCATTGGCGTATCGTAGACCGGGCGGAGCCTGGATTGGACTTATCTGAACGATCCATGACGCTGACTGTAATGCATTTAGCTGTTGAAGATACTTCAATTACGCAGCCTAGCGCACATGGTCAGGAACACTCTCCATAACAATCTTACTACCTACTTATCCAACCTAACCGAATATCCTTACATACCTACATCTCCTCTATATTTATGTAATTCAAACCTCTACTCCCTACAATATAATTCATTAACAACAATATCTATATAATTAGACGGCTAACATGAATTTTGTGGTACAATTTTGGCAGTTGTTTCTGGCTCGATTTTCATAAAAAATACATCAATGGAAAGAAAATATCCTGTAGATTTCCAAAATTGTATTTTTTGTAAAAACATGTTTGGATAATATATAGAGAAAAAAAAGAAACTAGATTTTCTTACTAATACATACACAACGTTGAACGTTCACACAGCGATAAATACGAATGGTATACTAACCTTCACTACCAAAATAGAAACCCTGATTTTCTACGGGTTGTGTAGTGCATGCGGTCGTAATTTGCCCTTGCACGCGGGAGTCCCAGATTCGTATCTAGGACTGTTCCAAGTGTTTTAGTTTCTTTTTTGGAAGCTAATTAAATCATCAAATTTCACGACATTTAGCAATATTTTCATTCTCACTATACAGCTTTACACCGTTCATGTGTATTGTTTTTGACCGTTCACTGGTTCGGTGTTGTGTGATAGCTTTTTATCTATGGACCATTCGTGTGAATTGTATTTAGCGTCGCCGTTCATTATGTAAATTGTAATGCATTCCTAGTTCCAAACCTGAAACTAGCCAATACACAACTAATTTCCCACATAAGCTTCTCTAAGCTTCGGTAAGCTCTATATCTATAGCACAGCACATCCTCAAACCTACATCGCTATGGCATGATACCGTGCGAAACTCTTAGTAGAGCATTGAACCCAGAGTAAGCAAAAATATAACTTATGCGACGTTAATTGGGTCCTGCGACCCACGAACCTGCGAACCACAATCCTGAGACCTGCGATTCTGGACGTTCCGGACCACTAGACGGCGTAGGAGAAGGCGAAATATGTAAAACTAGTACAGACGAGAAGTTCAATCGAACATTTGAAAGATACTTAATACAAGGCTCGAAATGCTGCGAATCAACGCAGCATTGGCACGAGGAGTACGTGGAGATCGATGCAACTCCACGATCTTTGCTGACACATCGATTTTTCCGTAGTAGTAGAGTAAATTGTACCATTAGTCTAAGTTAGTCTTTAGCAATACTTTAATGAACAAACAACGGGCTCAGCCCTATATATATTTTTTTTAAAAGACTTGCTGCGTTTAAAATTTATTAACTGGCATCCGAACAGGCACCGCTTCTCATACGCGTTAAAGATCAAAAGGATAGACCAGATAATTGATTAAATTATCAAGCCAAAAAAAGGTCCTAACATCGCGCTGAGACTGGCCGATGGTCCTACATTGATCTCGTTTTGCCGATTCACAAATTTTACGCGAGTAGAGAGTGAATCGCAATAACCAAACGTACACTCCACGTAAACGCGACTATAAAGCAATAATAACCGGAATTAATCATATTCCAAAGTACGCGTGTGTTACTGATTTGACCCCCAAGTAGCGTTGAATTAATCAAAAGAGGCAAAAAGGACGTCGTGGGAATCGACAGCCGAACAGCGCAAAACTGGTCACAGAATCAACCGAATCCAGGAATCAGGATCGGAGAATCTTTCGAAGAAATTGAACGCAGGAGCAACGAGTCGAACAAAAATGAGTAGCGGCGAATTTATGTTACTGTAAGTTAGCAAGAATTTCCATATTGTAAAATTACGCCAAACTAAAAAAAATCTAGAAAAAAAATGTTAATTGTTCAATAATTTCTTCCAAATCGAGATTCTATTTAATACTTTAATGCATATTGTTATTTTATAATAAGTTGACCTTTCTATCATTCATTACTATAAATTTGTCTTATATTTTAATCATTGATAATCACATTTATTGGGACGGGAGTGCCTGCAATCATGTGTGTGTGTAAATTAGTGCCGAATAATTAAAGCGATCTTTTAATTAAATAGTGTAACATGGCAAACCCCAACAAGTTAATTCACCCGACGCGATTAAACCTTGATTCTCTTGTCGATGCCCTGTCTAGCATCGATCTTTTTGGCACCAGTAATGCCACAAATAACCCGTCAAATAATGTGCCGAATAATGAACTATTAGAAACCATTTCACGAGTAGTCACTGAAACTCTCCAAACTCAGGGGAGACAAATTTTTTGTTCACTAATGAACCCAGCTTCAGACATCAATAATGATGTTGATGAACCAATCAACCTCGGTACTAATAGCCAATTGTCAGAAATGGACAAAATACCCGGAGTTTGTGAAGAGCCTGAGAACATTCTTTGGGGAACCAGGTGAGCTTAACTTTTGGCGCAAAAGCGTCGACAAAATTCTTCAAATTTATGATCACCTAAAAGGTACGCCGAAATATTTTGGTATTCTATCAGTTATTGGAAACAAAATCATAGGACACGCTGACATAGCGTTCGAGTCCTATAATACTCCATTAAATTAGACAAAAATATCTGAGTGCCTAACTCTCCATTATGCAGACAAGAGAGACCTAGGTACTTTAGAATATCAAATGACCACTTGGTGCAGGGAGCTAATATGGTTTCGCAATTCTACTAAGAGGTCTGTAATCATCTATCATTGGTTCTCAACAAATTAGGATCCATTGAAATGAGTCAAGACGCGATGAATATCATGACTCAAGCATACCGCGATAAGGCCCTTGACACGTTTGTTAGGGGACTAAGAGGTTATCTACCGAGATTTCTTAGCATTAGAGAACCAGAGGACTTACATCAAGCCTTACATCTTTGCTTTAAACTAAAGAACATAGACTATCGAGCCCAATACGGGAACAGCTCAAACTTCAATTTGCGAAAAACGTACCACGGTAACCTACCACCAGTTCCTTCACGAAAAATGGTACCTGATCTCTCCAGGGCCGCGCCTATTCCAGCTCCTAGATACGAATATCATCCGGAGTCACTCTATAATCCACAGGTCCCACAAAAACCACGATTTTATGCCATGAACTTTCAACAGCCCCAACGTGAAAACAGCTTAAATGAGCCGACCCGCGTGCACCACGATGACCAATGCCCTTGGATGCCGACCAATCTATAAAATACCATGCCGTTAACTATGCCAATAGGCCTCAAAATCAAAGTTTCTTTCAGAAACGTTCTCAACAACCCTCTCAAAGGCAGCACCAACCACCCAAGCTGCAAAGGGTATATCACATTAGCAACTACAACATACAACCAGAAGTGATCAATAACGTAATGAGCCAATCGCAACGCGAATCAGATCGACAGGACATGATCGATTACTTGGTGGAAGATGAAACTGTTCCCTTCCCACCACAACTAGAACAGCATGAGGGACAAGCCATTAACGAGCAACTTGAAGATTTTTATTTTTTGGATTAAGGCGCTCTTCGCCTCCTTATTTCGAGCACGTCGCGAGAAGTGGAGAGCTATTATGATTTTTAGTGGACACTGGGTCCAACAAAAATTATTTACAACTAAAACATATCCGAAATCCCTTGATTAATGACAAAGCCTTTTACGCCAATTCAGTGGGAGGCAGTATCAAAATTACGTACCATGCGCTCGTAAATCTGTTCGGTCCTCAAACAGAAAAAGATCAAACTTTTCATACTTCTAAGCTTAATTTCGTTTTACAGTTTCATCGGTAACGATACCCTCAAAGAGCTCAAAGCCGTCATCCATACAAATGATAATTACATGACGCTCCACCTGAATTTATGCATTCCCTTAAAGCAACATTTTTCAGAAAATGTTAATAAAATAAATATCAGGACAGCACAACTGAATCTGGAGCAAGCAACCAAACTTAAAACAATTCTTTAAAAATTGTTCCAGGTTACTTGCGGAACCAGATGAACGACAAACCTACATCAGAACCGTTAAAGGAGAGATACGAACTAAAACTGGTGACCCAGTTTATTCAAGGTCGTATCCTTACCCAATGGATTTCAAAGGAGAAGTCGAGAAGGAAGTAAACAAACTTCTTGAAGATGGAATTCTAAGACCATCTAAATCTCCTAACAACTCCCCAGTCTAGATAGTTCCTAAGAAACAAGACGCATCCGGCGAGAAAATGTACCGGATAGTAATTGACTACCTTAAACTGAATGCGGTTACAATTGCGGACAAATATCCAATACCAGAATAGGTGAGATTCTGGCCAACTTGGGAAGGAACAAATATTTCTCCATAGTAGATCTCAAAAGTGGGTTCCACCAAATTTCCCCTAAAGAGCGCGACATCTCCAAAACTGTGTTTTCCATTAACAATGGAAAATTTGAATTTACCTGTCTTCCATTTGGGTTGACAAACGCCCCTTCAATTTTCCAAAGGACTCTTGATGATCAACTGCGAGAGCACATAGGAGAATGTTGTTATGTATACATCGATGACATCATTATCTTCGGAAAAGACGAAGCATAACACTTTAAAAATCTCAAGAAAGTTCTGAAAACTTTAGAAAACTCCAACATGAAGGTGGGTAAATGTGAATTCCTTCAAAAGCAAATTGAGTTTCTTGGATTTGTAGTAAACAGAGATGCAATTAATACTAATCCGCAGAAGGTTCAGGCAATTGCAAACATGCACACTCCTAAAACCCTAAAAGATCTAAGATCGTTCTTAGGAATGTCAGGATATTACCGTCGTTTTAACAAGGATTATGCCAAAATCGCTAAGCCCCTGACTTCTCTTATAAGAGGGGAAGGTGGACGCGTGTCCAAAAATCAGTCCAAAAATAAAATAATATACCTCAATTCTGAAGCCTTGAAAGCGTTTAACACTCTTAAAAATTGCTTAATATCTAAGGAGGTAGTACTGACCCACCCAAATTTTGAAAACGATTTCCAGCTTACAACTGATGCTTCTGACTACGCCATTGGTGCAGTGCTTTCACAGGATGATATACCAATCGTTTTCCTCTCGAGAACGTTGTCCAAAACCGAGAAAAACAACACTACCAATGAGAAAGAGATGCTTGCCATCATATGGGATCTCAACTCATTGCGAAGTTACCTCTACGGTTCTTGGAAAGTCAAAATATATTCTGACCACCAGCCTCTCACCTGCGCTGTTAGCAACAAGCAGACCAATAGTAAAATGAAGAGATGGAAATCCATCCTAGAAGAATACAATCATGAACTAGAGTACAAGCCAGGTAAAGCTAACGTAGTCGCAGATTCTCTTTCCCGACCTCCAAAAGCAACCCTCATAAATTCATTAGCCCCCAAAGAACACAGTGATGACAACTCATCAAATAATCTCATTCTCACAGTAGAATCACCTATCAATGCATTTCGGAATCAAATTATCCTGAAAATTGGTGATGAAGATAGTAATCAGCTGCAAAACCCTTTTCCAAATTATTCAAGACACACATTCATTAAACCTCAATATAGCAACAGTGATAAAATAAGTATTTTCAAGCGCTATCTAAATTCCAATACCTTAAACGGACTTCTAACATGCGAAGAAACTATTGGTCGCATTCAAGAAATTTATCTCGAGCATTTCAGGAACTATCGAATAAGATACACCCAAAAACTTGTAGAAGACATCCCCAGTGAAGCGGAGCAAGAAGAAAAAATCCTGCAAACACATAAAAGAGCGCATCGCAATGCCGAGGAAAACCGCCTACAGCTCCTTGAACATTTTTATTTCCCGAAAATGTCGGCAAAAATTAAAAACGTAGTTAAACGATGTTTCACTTGCAAAGAAAATAAGTATGAGCGACACCCTAATAAACCCGCGTTAAATGCTACACCAATTCCAAATTATCCTGGTCATATAATTCATATCGACCTTTTTAGTACTAAGAAGCACAGAGTTCTGACCGCTGTCGACAAGTTTTCCAAATTTGGTCAGGCTAAAATAATAGCCTCTAAGTCTATCGAAGACATTAAGCAACCACTTACAGACTTACTCTTCTATTTCTGTGTCCCGGAAATTGTCGTCATCGACAACGACAGCTCATTAAGATCAGCTTCCATAACATCTCTAATGGAAGATGACCTTAAAATCAAAGTTTATAAAACTCCTCCATATAAGAGTGAAGTCGATGGACAGGTCGAACGTTGGCACAGCATCCTTACTGAAATAATGAGATGCTTGAAAAAAGATGGACCACCAAGATCTTTCGAAAACCTCTTCCAACGTGCCGCCCACGAGTATAACTGTACAATTCACTCAACCACAACGAAAAAACCAATCGAACTACATTTTGGTCGAACTCCAAGTATAGATCCAGAAGAACTAGAAAAAATCCGTTTATCAAACGTCGAGAGGCTTAAACAGAAACAACAAGCAGACATGAGAAATCATAATAAAACGCGACAACCCACCAAACAATATGAAATTGGTGGAACAATCTTCCTAAAGCAAAATAAAAGAGTAGGGTCTAAATTGACATCAAGATACAAGCAAGAGATAATTAAAGAAAATAATAATTCGACAAATTGTAATGAGAAAGTAAGCAAACGAGATCGCGACGAAATTGCAAGGCAACAAGACTCTCGTCCCGTTGGCCTTATTGGACGTTAAGTCCTGGGACGAGGCAACGAACCCGTTGGTCGTGTAGACAAATTGGGTTCGGCCTCTACTTGGTTAGGCGGCGATGGCTGCTGGCAGGCCAGCTCTGTTCGGCGCGTGATGTCGTGGGTACGTTTGCCTATATCAAGTCCCGAATCTCATTTTTGAGAGATTCAGCCATCTAAGTTGCCTGATTTACAAATTCGACAAAAAAATAGTCCTAAGGACTTCAAACGAAACAACAAACTTTCTGAGGCTCGACCTCCTACTTTACTTTAAGATCATTCTCCCGCGCGCATCGAAAAAAACAATCGCGAATACAACGCCAACCCGAGAGATAAATTACAATCTACGTTAACAGCAACGGACCCGAAGAAAATCGACAGAAAGCGAGCAAAAGAGAAACCGCGCGAGCAAACTAGCTCTCGGCCGGCTGAGTCACTATTCGAGGGAAGGAGAAGTCACCGGAGACGCGTCAGACATCGGTGTTACTGTCCGGGCCCTCCCTGCCTTAGCTTAGCGCTTGCCAAATAGGCATGTGTTGCGCGCTAAGCCCCTTTTGTTACTTACCTCTGCCTGTGTGGACCCGGTTCCTTGAAACGGAAAGGAGGGATTAACCTCAGGGAAACTCTCTTCTTGTGTTTAGTAATTCATATTTATTATTATATATTTTTCCTAATGGAACAAAATGGCTCATTTAGTTTCGGTGTAGTACGTTTTCCTCTTATACAGTTTCAATATTTCAATATTCAATCTACCTTTTCGTGTTCTTTTTACATAATCTTGCATATATCAGTCCTTGTTAGTAATTAGAGCTATAATAATCTTTTGTTTTAGCTGGCAACAAAAAAACAACATTCCTTAAATTATTGAATTTTCAAACTAAGTTACTTTCATGTTAAATAAAGACTTGGTTATCCTGATATTAAACCATTTTTCGATTTCAATTTCATATACTAGTTTTACTCAAAATTTTGCTCTTCCTAATTCTCTTATAATTTTTTTATTTACTATTCATGTTTGACTTGATACTACATTTGCAGACTATAATAGAGGGTCGTCTGCAGATTAAGAAAAAAATGCATTTTCTTTTCTCTTGTCTCGACATATAATCATGATCATTAGTATCGTCTCTGCCCTTAGTTAATTTTAGCTCCACAAAATATATGAAACTGTCGTATCGTACCCTGCTCAAACATAATCAAATTGCGCTTACAAAGAAGAAACGTGCCAAATTATTATTACCTAACCTCAGGACTGGCTGATGCCCTCAGCTTTAATTCAAATTCTTTTTTTTGCATGCATCAATATTTATACTAATTAATTATTTACTGTTCCTCAACCGACAATAATCGTCAATCTTTTTCATGATTATGGATATTTGTTTATAATATAAATAGTTGGATCTAAGGACGGTGCAATGCGCTCGATCGACAGCATGCATGACATGTTTGTAACCTTCAAATAGGCTCTAGTACCGCATATAATGTTTTTGTTTATGTAACGATGTCTCAAATATTCAAACAATTTGTTACCTTGTGGCGAGTGCACCTGCTTTATATTACCCTAATCCTATGTCCTTCGTAGCAAGTCGTGGCGTTTAGGCTGAACCAACCGAATCGGATGCATCGATGAGTTTCCTTATGGTACATATATGTACGTTTTATTTGATTAGTTTGATCGCTCCTGAAAACAATTCCTTCTTCCACCTAGTTTACCGCTTCTTCGTTTGCCGCACAAAAAAACCGTTATTCGCACTTAGGTTCCCACAAAATTCAGCACCTATCACATACGACGAGGCTTTGATGCGTTTTATTCGAGTGTTATGATTTTTGGTTTTTCTTGCTTCTTATAATTTGAACTTTTTTACACTTTACTTGTTTAAACACATTTCGTCTATCAGCTCTCGACCACGTTGCTAAGGGGTGCTACCGTTGTCTCGGTTCGCCTTCGCTCTCACTAACCGATTTCGTTCAAGCAAGAATGGTGTAGCAGGAAAAATTTTCTTCCTTAAAAATTCGCGTTTGATCACTATATTTGCGTTTCTTGTTTCCAACACGAACTCAACACTCTTTTTTCCGTGCCATCCGCCTCACAGCTCCAAACGACCGCAACCTTCCTCCGCTCAGCGATTCAACTCCCGAGACCCGGAGCCGGCAACGGTTCTTTCCAGGGAACCGGTGGGTAGCTGTTGTTCAAGTTGCTCAAGGTGCGGGGTTGCCGCCTCTGAGGGTGCTCAAGAGTATTGAAACACTACGATATTACAGCACAGGCAAGAATGCAAGTGCTCACGAGCATTCTTGCCTGAGATCACTAAGTCCGAAAATCCTTCGAATGTAAGGTGCCCAGGATCTTTCCCTTTCATCCTCGACCTTGTAACACGCGGCCCCGATGCGTTCCAGGATTCTGCATTTGCGAAACTTGGAGTCTAGTTTGGCGTTGTAGTGGGCTGCCGCGTTGCTTTGTGCAAAATTGCGCACGTATGCGGAGTCGCCAACCTGTAGTCGAGGCTCCCGAGATCGAAGATTGTATGTCCTTGCCTGCGCCTGTGATGCCTTCTCTAATTGAGTCTCGACCTGGCGCCGTATGAGTTCTAACCTCTCATGTAGTCTCAATTCGATGGTTGGCTCGCGGAGGATTTGTAGGTTGCGTAACAATGTGTACGAACTACCGTGTCCTATCATGCTTTGACCAAAGACCACGAAATACGGGGAGATTCCCAGAGAGACGTGATGAGAGGATCTTAAGGCGCAGCCGATGGCAGACAAGCGACGATCCCAGTCACGCTGGCTCGGGTGTACATAAGCGCGAATTGCGGCCAGGACGAACCGGTTGACACGCTCCAAAGCATTCGCCTGCGGAGCATACACGGCCGTGTATGCATGCCTGATCCCGTAGTCCTGAAGCAGCTGGTTGAAATCTTTGGACTTAAACTGAGGTCCATTGTCCGAAACGATGGTTTCTGGCACACCGTATGTGTGGAATACGCGCTTTTCGAAAAATTCGGCTATTAATTTGGTCGACGCCGTTCGAAGTGGACAAATGATCCAGGATTACCAGGATACAAGTATTGCCTGTAGAAGATCGGGGATACGGGCCGAGCAAGTCCGTGTACAGGCGACCAGCCACCAAATAATGCTGACGCAACGATTGCATTGTTTTCGTAAGTAGATCGATGCAACTGCACGACGGGCTCAGCCCTAAATATATTTTTCAAAAAGTCTTGCAGCGTTTAAAATTTATTAACTTATATATGGCAAACAAAAGAAATATGCTAGACAGATTGTTGATAGAAACATGCTAGCGAACAGGGTTAATGTTTAATGTATCGGAAACTTAGACAATTCACAGATGCCTGCAAACAAAAAAAAATCACTATTAACCGAATTACAGCCTATTTTGTCAAATTTGGAAAAAATCTACGACCTACACGGTCAGAACTCTAAAAAAATTAGAATGTGTAGTAAAAATTGAAAGTGAATATCTTGATCTATCCAGTCAAATAGAAGAAGATACAGAACTTGAGCTCAAATAAACTATATCCAATGTTTGCAAAGCACTAATTTTGGCACTAATCAAACGGTTGAACGCGGAAAATATAATAGTAAAAATAGAAGAGAAAATAACTTATACTGCAATGGCAGAGTTTAATATTGAGACTGCCATCAAAACAATACCGAAATTCGACGGTAAATTGGAAACTTTTCTAATCGTAGTGAAACTGATTTGCAAAAGCAGACATATCAATAATAAAATGTAATAGTTTAATTCGCAAAAATATCGATATTCAGCCCGAAAATAAATGTAAACTCATGGGCATAGCAGAAGAGACTACAATGTTTCTGGGAACAACCCAATAACAATTTATCATCGAGAACGAGATGATAACAGATACTTTTCACATAGTAGATGAGGACTTTCCAATTGATTAGATTTATCGGATTATGATTTTGAAATCGTGTATAAAAAAGGTCAACACAAATGCAGACGCATTGTCAAAAATATATATAGACTCAGAAATCCTAAAATCCATGATACCTCTAACGAACGATGAAAGTTACAGTAAAAAACTTATTTTGATAACAAGAATCAAAGCGAGAAAACAACAAAATAAACAAGTACTTAAAACTTAAAAAACAAGTACTTAAATCGATAACGACAACGACTACCGAAAACAAGAGACTGATCACCTTTACGCATTCAATTGCACTTTGCTATCCGATATAACAGGGGTATTAAAACTAAAATTTGATATGTTGCGCAACAATAATGAAAACATTTTAATCTCAAAGGAGAAAGATAATTTAATGGTCCACTTTAGTAATAAAGCTCGCGAGAAATACGTTTCCGTCAGCGATAAGCTAAGTGTGAAAATTCGCGATAGCCTTAACGATAAATCGAACACGAAACTAGTTTCTGTATTGAGGAAGTTAATGAATTATTCGCAGAATAATAATATAAATGAGCTAGCTCTATCCAACGAAGCTATAATATTTAGGTACGTACCCAAAGATGAATTTGAAAAGTTTTATAATACGTTGCAACGAACAATGGATATCCAATTAAAAATGATGATATATAAACCCCCTAAATGCTGAACAGAACAACCTTATAAAAAATTCCATGAATCACCACATGGCGGACATACAGGAATACGCAAAACTCTTCTTAAATTAAAACAAAGATACTGTTGGAAGAACATGAATAGGATGATAAAGCATTACATCAACAATTGCGCTAAATGCAAATTCAATAAAATAACTAAGCACACAAAGCAAAGAATGATCAAAACCGATGCACCATCTACTAGTTTTGAAAAAGAGAGTGTGGACATTATTGGTACCTTAAGACTCTCAAACAACTATCGATATATATTAATCATACAATGCGAATTAACAAAATATGTCACAGCTATACCCATAGAGAATAAGGAAGCTAGAACTGTAGCCAAGGCCTTAGTTAATAAATTCATACTGCAGTACGGTCATTTTAAAATTCTGAAAACCGATTTAGGACCAGAATTTACTAATAATCTATTAAAAACATTTGCGATTCATTACAAATTAAACAAATTTTTTCAACCCCTTATCACCATGAGACGTTAGGTGTAGTAGGAAGAAACCACCGTGTCCTCAATGAATACCTGTTAGCATTCGTTGATGACAAAAACTGGGACGAATGGATACCATATTATACATTCTCGTATAATACGTATAACACGTAGACACTAACTACACACCATACGAACTAGTTTTCGGAAAACTTTCATACTTACCAACAGACACTTTTGAAAACACAGAAAAAATATGTGACATAGAAAACTAGGCAAATGAGTTGAAACTGCGATTAGAAATTTCTTCATCAAAAGCCAAAAACATTATAGAAAAAACTAAATTAGCTATAAGCAATCAAGAAGTGTATACAAAACCTATCAATCTAAATATTGGGGATCTAGTACTTATAGCAGTAGAAAACCGGAGAAAACACCAAAAACTATACAAAGGCCCATATAAAGTAATAAACACAAACAATGTAAATACACTATTAGAGATAGAAGATAAATGTTAATGG
This sequence comes from Oxycera nigricornis, assembly GCA_963942545.1. NCBI lineage: Eukaryota > Metazoa > Arthropoda > Insecta > Diptera > Stratiomyidae > Oxycera > Oxycera nigricornis. The sequence goes on along the minus strand of OZ012659.1, from coordinate 51,149,750 downwards.
ATACATAAGAATAGACTTAAATTATATAAAAAAATAACTAAATCATTGTAAAATTGTTGTACACTCTATACTTATTATGTATATACGAAATTCTATCTCGTCATCAGAGTCACGTAACAATAAGCATAGCTGTAAAACAATATACCACAGCCAATCAGTCGTATTTGCTAACAAATACTCTTCTAAAGAAAAGGTATGTAGTGTATTCCTAGTTCCAAACCTGGAACTAGCCAATACACAACTAAATTCCCACATAAGCTTCGGTAAGCTCTGTTTATCTATAGCACAGCACAACCTCAAACCTACATCAATATGGTGTATCATACCATGTGAAACTCTTAGTAGAGCATTGAACCCAGAGTAAGCGAAAATATAACTTATGCGACGTTAATTGGGTCAATGCAAAGTAAGCTGTATTGGATTCGACGAAGTCCGTGGAAACTAATTTGAATCGCTTTCGATTGGTTATGGTAAGTAGACTTAAAAGTAGAGTAGGAATTTTTATAGAATAAGCAAATTTAATGTACATATAAACTAAGAGAGAAATTTGTGAATAAAAAGAAGGAACGAAGCTGGCACTGTGCTCAGAATTGATCCTTATTTGAACCAAGTTGTTTGTTTCTATACTTCAACTTTTGCCCTAACATCGGCAAAACGTTGAATAGGAATTATTGAGTAAAGTCTGCCTAATTTCGGCAAACTAAAAGTTGTCTTTTTACTCGGCAATTTCAATATTCAGCAATATCGACTGCGCCAAACATGTGGCAATTAATCAATTGCCGGTAGGTCTCTAGAAATCTTCATTGTTTTTTTTCTGAGAATAACTTCCTTCGCAGTGAGACGAAGATTATATCTCTAGAAGATTATCGGAGAAGACGCCCATCACTTGGTCTACCACGCGAAAAAAACACATAACATGACGATACTACGATAATCTCTTTACAAAATGTATACGCACATTTCATCACTATTTGGTCATACTTTTTTAGTTTGTTTTGCTGAAGGTCGTCTAACATTCCACGAAAAAGCTTTATCAGTTGTAAAAAACTATCAAGATTTAAAAACAATGTTTGATTTTCTTAACATTATTTACACAAACCGGTTTGGTAGATCTCAAGAATGTGAAAATCGAATGATGCATGCGCAAAACGCTTAGCATTGTTATACGTTCGAGACGATTTGAAGCGCCAATAATTGAATAATGATTTTTAAGCGTTATTAAAACTCATAACCATTATTTAATCACAATAGAAAACAAATTTAGCTTGCCGTTTTATTGATTGATGATTTAAATTAAATTCATTGATGATTTAAATTAAATTCAAAAATCTTTTTCCAAAATGCACAGGGACTTGAAACGCATGTTAAAAAATACAACATCGAAGTGGTACCAAAGAGCGGTATTCAACTAAAAAATAGCATATCGACGGAAAAAGACAAACTCGAAGGAAGAGAAAAAAGTTGCATATACCAGATTATGTGCGGGAATTGCCAGCATATCTACATTGGGCAGACGAAGAGGCTTGCGATCACGAGATTCGAGGAACACATGAAAGAGGCAGTATTAGCCAGAAGGGGAAGGATTAATACTGTACGATCATGGGTAGCGAAACATATGTTAGGCACTAATCATAAGATAGAAATAGAAAACCAAAAAGTAATAAAACAGGTAAGGAAAGTCAATGAGTTAGACATAAGGAAAACTTTAGAGATAAGCTCTACTTCCTTGCCTTCCTGTAGGGATTAGAATGAATAATGACTTAGGGAATGTATCAATTAAGCTGATTAAATTTTTCGATGAAAATGTAAAACGTTAGGGATTAAAATAGAAACACAGAACTTAGGGAATTAGTTATACACTGAAGAATAGGTTTATTAGTTTAAATACACGTTTTTAAGGAAATGTTGGGAAAAGGTTTTTCAATTTAACTTAAATTTGTGAAAGCGTGAAGATAAGGGTTTGAGATTGATGATTATTCGATCGAATTTCTAGAGTCAGTTATAATCAAATCATCATTGCACTCGAGTTTCGAGTGCTGGGTTATGCTAGTAGTTCTTAATTGGCTTGATTAGGTGAAGTGGCGAACGTAACATTATCAATTTTTTTTAACAAGACAGCGTTAACTCTCACGATGGTTTGGGGTCTTCAAGAACAGGGGAGACCTCCATTTAACCCTCATGGGTTTTAGATCGACCACGTTGCGTGGCGAACGTAACAAGCGTCAATAAGGGTAAAATCAGCAAGTAGTCGAAAATGTGCTTTGTCACCGTTGTTCATAAACATTTTACCGTTGAATTTGAGGCCTTGTTCAAAGTTCTTTTCACTTGGTTACTACCTCAACGAGTCAAAATATTCAACTGGTACTTTTTTAGGGAAGTAGAATGCTACCCAATGAGCGCCACTCTATTGTCGTTTACCCGATCAGAAAAACTGTTTAAAACTTTTCCAAATATCTGAAAAGATCCTCATCGAGTTGCTTGAGTTCCAAGTTTCCAAATACGCCTGTCTGATCTGTAGCTACAGTGAAGGTGGTAGGATATTTATATGTAATTTCTTTCGAGTAAAGTTTGTTCTGTGAGATAAACCCCGCCAGTGATATTTTCTTAAAAAAGGTTTAGTGGCCTTCTGAGAAGTACTCAATATAAACTAGGCCAAGTGTCATGTTCTCTGATATGTATTGATCAAATCTATCCACATCTGGTTGATATTTTGGTATCTCTTTTTAAAAACTTGTAAATACATTCCGATTCTTGTCAATTTCTATACTTCCGTCATATTCCGCGTAAATGCCACAGATAACACTTTTCTTCAAAGCCTTTCTGAATCTCCCCCAATCCTTATCACGCCTTGACTTAACAAACTCCCACATCCCGAGTCATATGATTTATCTGCAGTCAAGTCAAATGCCAACACGAAGCAGCCATCATCGAAGAACTTTTTGGATATGTGATGACCTTGATCGAAATAGTTGATACCAGGACCTTCGAATAAGACATAGCATAGATAGCTTCGAATGCTGAAAGGGTTTTGCTTTGAAAAATCGAATTCTATAGGCTGATTTGGAACTTGTACGTCTTGTTACGTTCGCCACGCAACGTGGTCGACCCACAACCCATAAGGGCAGAATGGGGGTCTGTCCTGTCCTTGAAGACCCCAAACCACCGTGCGGGTAAACGCTGTCTTGAACGAATTTATAATGTTACGTTCGCCACCTCACGCAATCAAGCCTAGTACTGAATTATATTGTTAAGTAATGAATTGAATGCTTATTAATTAATTGTATTGTAGGGAGTAAGTCAATTTAGCCTAGAACTTGAATTATATAAAGGTAGAGGAGATGTAGGATGTAAAGATAATAGATTAGATAACTAAGTAGGTAGTAAGTTTGTTATGGAGAGTGTTCCGGACAACGTCACAGACCCTGCAGATAAGTTGCCAGCAATGACGACAACAAACACGATCACCCAATCGCGCAGTGGATCCAAGTTCAGGCCCGCCCGGTCTACGATGCGCCCCAATGGAGTCCCCTATGCGCCAGTGATACCCACAACCATTGGCACTGGCAATTCACCATGGTTAACGACCGCCACGAGTATTTCACCGCGCTCCAATCGCATCCCACAGCTTTCACAGCTTTGCCCCCGCGTCGAGACACAATCTCTGACCAAACCAGTTCCCCAAGCTTTTCAAAGCTGCGATGAGGGCTGAGTGGTCATCGACCTACGACACGGGAAAGCGGGACTGGGCTTTTGAATAAATAGTATTGCGGGAGCAGCTGACTGGGCTTTTTGACTGCGACTGCTGGTGTGGAAGCTGCGTGGCTATTGTTTGGACGTCTTTTCTTCTTGTCGGTGCGGAACTTGAATGTGCGGAGAAAGTACGAGGTGCACCAGTGCTAACGACTGAAAAATTCGGTTTCGAATTGGACGGCAGCTTGAGGGTGGAATTTGCGGACGGTTGCTTGTCTCGGGATCGTTTCTGGATTTACTGGAGGAACATAAGGAGGAGGACAGCGGACGACCAGCGGCGGAGATAGGCTTAAGAAGAACAAACTGTAAGTAAAATTAAGATTAGATAGGGATAGATAGGGTGTTTTGAGAAAATAAATAGTGTATTAGGAAAAAGCAGAGTGTTAATTATGTGAAGCGGCAAAGTGAACACCGCGTCAGCTCTTGTTACGATAGGAAATTCCCTATTCGGTCGGTGGTTTTCGGGTCATCGCGGACCCTATTCCCGTTTCAGGGTTCGCGGACAGGGCATTCCCGGCGCAGAAACGGGTGGCGCCTTTTATTTAAAAATATATTTTCCCACACCCCTCTTCGCGGGTGAAGCCGGGTGGGATTGCCCAAACCGTAGCCAGGGTCGGCTACGGTGTAGTGGAGAACGTTGCGCAAATTATAGCCGTAACAGTCTTTTACCGATAAGTTGAAATCCTTTATGCTGTTATGTTTAAAACGGCATGGATTCTTTGTGCGCTTGCCTGTGTAGGTATCATTATCAACCATTCTGAAAACCAACAGATTCGGTAATTGTCATATAACCACATTATCATGTGAAAGTGTGAATGTGATAGTGGGTAGCGTGTAGGTTTCTAATGCTACGTGTCTGTAAGGGTCAATGGCTTTTAAACGTTGAAGAACAGTTTCATGTACCAACAGTATACATGGTTCATATGCAGTGATATCTCCAAAATTTTGATGCGGGAGTGGAAGTTATCCGCTTTCAAATAGAGATAAAATTCTGGTTTCTACAAAGAGAGTATTGAGCGCACCATTAAACAACAGTTTATCTTGATTAAGCATGCCGCAGTGGATTATTCCCACCACATTACTTTTCTCGAACAGTGTACATCTTTTAATATACCCATTATTTAATTCACTGTCACTCATAGTAATTTTATTTTCAATCATTTAAATTTCATTCTCGTTCAAATAGCAACCAACAGATTCCTGATGTGTTAAAGCTACATCTGTGCCGTAATTCAGAAAATTTTCAATATATGCACGATAATGATATTTATTTTCTGTCTGTGGGATATTTTTAGCATTTGATTGGATCGTACATTTTCGAAAGGGTTAATGCATCAGATTGTTGGTAATACCTATTGGATCAACTTGAGCATCAGTTCCATCAGCCTTTTTGATTGTCTCACCGCCTTTACTAGCTACACTTTGAGGCATAAGTAAACGCTGGAGAAATCCCTCTATGACCAAGAGATTGTCACAGTCCCGACTTCGCGCACAAACCCGAGGATCCGAAATCGAGTGCTCCACCATTTTGGACGCTCCTCGACCCCGAATGCCTCGTGTGCACCCGCGCAGCCAGGACCGGTACAAAGTCGACCGTTTAGTGGCGGTCCCGTTTTAACATTTTTTTGGTTTCCCCGACTATCTCACCGAGTCGTGGGTTTTATGAACAAAGAGAAACACCGATAAGCATCACTACACGCGTCCCCATTGTAAAAAAACAAACACATCACCTTTTTGTTTTAATTATTCCATCATAAATAAATAAATAAATAAATAAATAAATAAATAAATAAATATTATTATTTTTTTCCTTTTTTTTTCTAAATAATCCAATTCATCTCTTTAAGCTTAACTTAATCCACATTAACAAACCAAGCTAGACGACTACACACTGAGGCGCACAATCTACGCTCGAAATTCCATTGCTTTATCCAGTGCCACTGCTCGTATGCTTCCCATTGCACAGTTTGACAAAAGCCCTTTTAACGAAATAGAAGTATAAGCGGAATAATTAGCATGATCCTTTAATCAATTCGAATGAAGTTTGCTTTCCATTGCGTTTCCGGTACTTTCTGTTCTTTTGGCGTAATTTCCACATTAATTATTTGCAAGGCGTTTTCATGCTCTTCCTTCACTATTATTACAGATTATATTTGCTATCGGTTTTATTAATTCACAATAATTGTTGTTCTTGTTCTTCACTTAGCTAGGATTTGAATTGTTCAAAAAGAATTAATATCATCTTACTCTATCCTCGAATGCGATATTTGGATATTTTTTTTCCTATACTTTTTCTTCGATGCTCGGAACTCCTTAGTAAAGCCGGTTCGATAGTCAACACCAAACTCTCCCACACTCACACTCCATTTCCGGCATGTCGAACATCGAAAAGCTACTTTTCGCGTAGCGTGGCGTGATCGATCATTCGTATTCGCGAAAGCTTGAGCACGATCCGAGGGTTGGAGCCACATGACGCGTTTGAATAGCTTTTTCTGAACTTGGCGAGCTCAACACTTTCAAATAATCATTGCCAGGTAGGTATTTCTCTGATTTAGTTATTTCGGGCAGAAAGGCGCGAAGATAATTTGGATTTAGTTTGTGATACGTAACAAACGTGGGGACGACCCCGCCCTTAGAAGAGTCTCTCCACAATAAGCCGGGCTATGAATGAACTCTAAGTAATGAAAGATCTCATGGTTGGTACGAGGCTAGGCAGATGTAGTCAAAACGTCTAAACGTCGAAATCATCAGGCTCGCTCAAACGAACCATGAGGGTTTAACAAAAGGGATTCCTAAGTGAAGCTCAGCAGATGTAGTCAAAACGTATTTACGTCGAAATCATCCTACATGTTCACGCAAGTTCCTCGATACGGTATTACGTTAAGGTAACCCTACTCGATCGACAGTTTTACCTTCAAACCTAACTAATTAGTTGAAATAACCTAAAACAGGAACGGAACCTATCGACGGCGAGTTACTGATTTTTCAAAAACAATATGAAACACGGGCGTGTTGGAAAGGTGAACTACTGAAACAAGACTGAAGTACATGGAACTGTAGTTAGAAAACAAAAAAATTATGGCCTCACTTCTTGTGAGCAATTAGCGATAATATGATACTATATACACCTATATACGAAACCAAAATATCTACATAATATACAGACGTCAACGCTCAACGCGGGCTAGTTTAGGGACCCCAGAGGTCGTCAATTCTCTAGCATTTTGTGACTCCAAACCCAATTATTACCCTGATCCAAGAAATACTGAAAATATCGTTGCAGATATACCTAATCAACTTAACGTTTATATACACGATGAAGGATTAACGTCCACACTGATGCAACCAACGCTACGCACGAGGCCATTAGGAAAACTCATTGGACCGTTAACTTCAAACCGATACTTTAGCCTAACCAAAATGAGAAAAGCAACATCCACACTGATGCAACCAACACTCCGCGCGAGACCATCAGGAAAACTCGTTGGACTGTTACTCTTATAAGGGACCACGCCCTACCTTATTATCCAAATGTTATATCTGCAACCTATTACTCAAACCAACTAACACTAATCTAAAACTACTAACGATAATTAGAAGACCCCCTATCTTCTATGTATTACTACCTACGATAAAATACTTTCATATACGATATGATATAAAGGCTACAATAGATAAGATACAAGAAGGATTTGATTTTATGGCGCTGCCTCGCTTCAACTCCAACGAATGGCTACTTTTAGACCGAGTGTTAGACGTATTGGGTATAGACACCTTATTAGGCCACAATGCCATAGGAACGTCCATGTTGTTATTAAATATTATTTATAAAAATTACGTTAATAAGAGGACCGATATGTTAATGTAAAATTATATAAAAAAACGATATACGATACGATATATTTTAAATATCTCCGCAAGGGAATTTAAATTTGACGAAATAATATTTACACGCGACGATATTATGATACAAAACTAATATGGCGATAATGATTACTCGCTAATAAGCGAAACGCCCCAAAAGCTAATACTACCTAAAGTGATCAACCTGCGTTATCACTACGCCGACGATAGATATTAAAGAAACGATATATTAGATACGCGATACCGGCACCAATTAGTGGGGTGAGGGTGTGTGTGCGATTTACAATATTTTTACATAATTTGTACATAAGTTTTACATAAGTTTTACAAAGTTTTACAAAGTTTTACATTTACGTAAAGGTACCTTAACAGGTTTGTACAGACATTAAACCTGGTTGAATGGAATATATTGTTTTGTTTGTACTTTAGTTTTATATATTTATGATATTCAAGTGTGTGATTGTTTTCCTCAACAAAAGCAGTAATGAAGGACCGGGTAATTTTCAGATTTTACGTTAATATATTTTTGTACTGGGACCGGATGTCGAACACTCAAATTGCGAAGTACATGTGTAAGGAATTCACCCATGAATCGAACAATTTGCGCGACACTACCAGTTTTCAGCCAAAATTGACTAAATCCAAGAAGAGGTTGGTTTAGATAAGTTCGAGAATCATTAGCGACGGAATCAAAACGTATGAAGCGACAATAAGTGCTACAAAAGCTTACTTGACTCAAACTACCACGCGGCTAGCACATCACGACACGATTCTCGAATTTACGAAGAAAAAACTTGAAACACGAAAGAATTTGCAGATATACTGCCGTAGAATAAACACGAAGGAAAAAAGAATATGGGAAAGGTCCCATGTTTGGGCGCCATTTGTCACAGTCCCGACTTCGCGCACAAACCCGAGGATCCGAAATCGAGTGCTCCACCATTTTGGACGCTCCTCGACCCCAGATGTCTCGTGTGCACCCGCGCAGCCGGGACCTGTACAAAGTTGGCCGCTTAGTGGCGTTCCCATTTTAACATTTTTTTTGGTTTCCCCGACTATCTCACCGAGTCGTGGGTTTTATGAACAAAGAGAAACACCGATAAGCATCACTACACGCGTCACCATTGTAAAAAAACAAACACATCACCTTTTTGTTATAATTATTCCATCATATTATTATTTTTTCCTTTTTTTTTCTAAATAATCCAATTCATCTCTTGAAGCTTAACTTAATCCACATTAACAAACCAAGCTAGACGACTACACACTGAGGCGCACAATCTACGCTCGAAATTCCATTGCTTTATCCAGTGCCACTGCTCGTATGCTTCCCATTGCACAGTTTGACAAAATCCCTTTTAACGAAATAGGTGTATAAGCGGAATAATTAGCATGACCCTTTAATCAATTCGAATGAAGTTTGCTTGCCATTGCGTCTCCGGTACTTTCTGTTCTTTTGGCGTAATTTCCACATTAATTATTTACAAGGCGTTTTCATGCTCTTCCATCACTATTATTACAGATTATATTTGCTATCGGTTTTATTAATTCACAATAATTGTTGTTCTTGTTCTTCACTTAGCTATGATTTGAATTGTTCGAAAAGAATTAATATCATCTTACTCTATCCTCGAATGTGATATTTGGATATTTTTTTCCTATACTTTTTCTTCGCTGCTCGGAACTCCTCAGTCCGGCTGGTTCGATAGTCAACACCAAACTCTCCCACACTCACACTTAATTTCCGGCATGTCGAACATCGAAAAGCTACTTTTCGCGTAGCGTGGCGTGATCGATCATTCGTATTCGCGAAAGCTTGAACTAGATCCGAGGGTTGGAGCAAGATGACGCGTTTGAATAGCTTTTCCGGTATTTGGCGAGCTTAAAACTTTCAAATAATCATTGCCAGGTAGGTATTTCTCTGATTTAGTTATTTCGGGCAGAAAGGAGCGAAGCTAATTTGAATTTTGGTCGTGATACGTAACAAGATATACATACCAAAACTGAAGAATTATCAAATAATGCTATTGGCTTGTATGAGACTTCCTCTGTTATAAGAACACTGCTCTGAACTGGGATTTTGGTGAGTAATTCAATTCAGACTTCATTCACTCTTAATGAAGTGCCATGTTATTGGTTGAATAGATCTAACGCGTTGCAGAATGCCTTTTACGCTTAAGTGATGGTTTTATCTGTAAGCCTGTGAAAAGGTTGGCTCTTTTTATTGTTGATTGATTTCTATGGCCTAAGATTTTGTTAAATAATTTATATGGTATATGGAAAGTTCTTGTAATCGCCTCGAAAATCTAAATTGAAATTTTCAACATATTTTTAGGTTTTGAAGTCTTTAGAGTATGTATATTTAAATTGTTTTAAGATAGAATTATGTATATGTGTATACGTATATGTGTTCGTGGACCATTTTTTCCATGAGCACAGCTTACTTAAAAAGGTCGTATCGACTTCGATAAGGTGTCAATCAAAGCGTCTTTGCAACCTTAAGAGCTGGTTAGTTTTTGGAAAGCTTCGGTCGGGGAATTTGCTGTTTTGTCCCTTTCAAGATTATTTCCATCATACACTATACCTCGTGAACCAAACATACGATTTGCATAACTGAGTCGTTGATAGCCGCATATTAACGTTTGTAAGATTTTGCAAAACTTTTAGAAAAATTCTCCAAGCGGTTTTTTAATTTAATAAAAAAATCAAAAATATAGGGTTTTATTATAAAAAGTAAATTTTTAAGCTGATTCACACAACTTAGTAGTTAGTCTTTATTAAAAAACTATACTCTCAACAGTTTTTGTAGAAACAAGCAAAGTTATGTCATCATTACAAAAAAAAAAAAAAAAAAACCATTCAAAGTCACCATGACTTTCAAGATCGTTTCTGTCATGCACTATATCTAGCAAATCAAACATGAGATTCATAAATTTATGGTTCCAATTAACAAGTATTAAAATACGTGTGATCCTCCAAAAATTAAAAAAAAAACCTGAAGCCCTTTTTTTTCAATTTAATAAAATAGGGCAAAAAATTAGGATTTTTTTTCTAATAAAATACTCTGTAAGCCCTAATTTGCACAAGACAGTGATCAATGTTTACAAAATTTATAAACTGTGAACTTTTTATGTGAAAAAAAACAGCAAAAGCTTTTTTTAGGATAACAATAAACTCTAATTCAAAATAAAAAAACCATTAAACGTAATAATTTAAAAAAGGCTCATTCCAAAGATATTGCCCGATGTCTCTTATTCTAAAGACATTGTTGTTAAATCAATCAGTCCTGAATAATATTTGTATAATTTTAATAAATCTTCGATAGTTTTCACAGAACCATATTTTTATTTTCATGAAAAAACTACTCAATATTTTTTTTGCAATCAATTTTGCATTAGTGGTAATCACCGCTTAGAATGGTAAAATGTTTTGAAGCCAAAACTTTGTAAGATCATATAATTTAAAAAGCTAACATTAGATAATTTTTTCAAGTTTTTAGTCGTTTTGTTCTTTAGTGTACGTAATATTTCAATTACTTCCTCCCTCGTCATTTGTAATACAATTTTTTTTAACATGCAACTGACTGCATATTCATTGTTTTGTAAGTTCAACTGCACAATTAGAAGTAATTATTAGTTTCATTGATGTTAAATCATGTAAAAATACAAAATTAGTGATAATGTCGCAGTTATGGAAATTTTACAAGCAACTATTCAAAATGGTTATCACGCCACGAAATTTCTCCAGTCGGCGTAGTAACAAAAACTGCATTCTTTTTTGCTATCACCCTACAATCTTTCAAACGTCTAAATGGGAATAGCAAATAACGTAGAACAGGCTTCGTAAATCGCCTCCTGGGTCCAATAGGCATGCATTCATTTGTTCTTATCCTTTATCTATTACAAATGCCCACATGTGAGAAAACGTAACATGCGTTTCTTTGTTGTTATCTTATATATGTTTACTTTTACAGATTTCCACATGTGGGAAAACGGACCATGCATTTCTTTGCTATTGTCTTGTACTCGTATTTGTTCACATTTAAAGATTCTTTATGAATGCCCACATGTTCGGGTACAGTCGAGATGCAGTGTACAAGAGTAAAGGGGCGTCGACGTAACATAGATGCTCCCGTAGCTGATACGATTAATATTAGCTTATTCCAACTACTTTTATGAGGACCTCTTATTATATTATTTAAAGTAGCATTATTTTCATTATTATTATTGTATTTAATATTTTTAATATTTATGTAGTGTACTGGGAACTTTACCGTGTGGTCGTCAAAGATCGCACCTTGCGGCTTGTTTGCTTCTTTTTGCGCTAATTCATTGAATGCTTATTTTGCTTGCTTCTTTAACACCTGCCTGTTGAGTTTATTCCCAATTCCTTTTAAGTATTGATTGCCCTGTGTGCACCACCTGTTTTCAAAAAACTTTAGCACCAGATACAAAGTGTGATTGTAGATAGCGAATCAAACCACTGAAGAAACTACCTATTCCTTTTCCACGTTTGTACACAAGTGGTGATTGAAGTCACTCTTCAATATCTGAAAGTTTGCCTCCACTTTGAGAAAGATAATATCGTGTATAATGAGTATCCATTGCCTTGACAGAAATTGTCGCTTTCATATCGTATCAATACACATCAGATATATTCTATAGATCCATATTTATAGTTTTTTAACACCGTTCAAAATGCAGCATTATATAGATGGGTGTAAAACTTGGTTTGAAATTAACAAGTTCCCATAATGGTTTGTAATCTGGATGGAGATGCTTTCGATAAAGGTTTTTTCTACCAGACAGTAGTCAACGTGATGAAATCTGAGCACATCATCATAAGTGTTTAATGGTATTATTCAAAAATTCTTTATCAACTTCTTGCCCGTTATTCTCTGATAATATCTGTGTAAATTTGTAATAAAAAGGTTTTGTCGGATCCCTCAATATTTCCCGTATCTACTTCTTGTTAACTTCCCAGTTCCCTATGGGAAGTTATTGTAATGGGGTCGATTTTGCGACTCCCAAATTTTGACATATCTCCACGTTTTAAGATCTCTAGAATCCAAATCCATCGTTTTTAGAGAGATGTCTGTGAGTGTGTATGTACGTATGTGCGGATGTGCGTATGTGCGGATGTGCGTATGTGCGTATGTGCGTATGTGCGTATGTACGTATGTGCGTTCGGAATAATTTTTCGTCTCGATTATCTCGAGAACCAAAGATCGGATTGACGTGGAACCGGTTTCATTCGACGCATAATCACGTAACTTAGAACTAAATGACTTTTCAGCAAAATCGGTTGGGCCGTTTTTTATTTAGGATGGAAAAACTGAAAAAACGACTAAAAATTGCTTATTTTTGAACTGTTGATACGCAATATTAATTCGTGCAGATACCAAATACCTTCATAGTAATGTTGTAATTATTATGCGTTTTAGCAAAATTGTGATCAAAATTGTAAAAAATGTTATTTCAAAAAATTAAGGTTAATTTATGAAATTCCAAACTTATATTATCAGGTTTGGGTGAATGGGAGTAGAGATGCTAATGCAGTTAATACTTGGATATTGGTTTATATACATTAATATTGTTAATAACAATCAAATAATGTTAGTTATAATTTGATATTGTTTATAGAAAGTCAATTATAATAATTCAGTAACGGTCAAACATTATTAATAACGAATGATTATTGTAAATAATAATTAAATACCCTCAATAATAGTTAAGGTCTCTAGAATCCAAATCCATCGTTTTTAGAGAGATGATTTCTTGAAAACTGTTTAAAACAAAAATATATAAATATTATTTTATATTTGTTGTCAACTATTGTTTACCATCGATTTCCTATCCTCCTTCGTAGCGGTTCTGGTGCTTCCTCGAAGATAAAGTGAAGTAAAGTCAATGAGCAGATCATGAGCAACTGCTGGTATAGCCCTGATATATCCGTATAAACTGAGATTCAGCATTTAAATAATTTCAGAGTGTGTAACAATTTAAATATTTGCACAAATGGACGATTTTGTGATAGCCTTTATCATCTTGGAATACCGCATTGCTAAGCAATCGTTTTTATTCAAGACTAAAGGTTTTATTTGTTCTATGGAAAACGTCAAGATGAGATCTTTGTTATCTTCAAGCATTGTATTTGAAGCAGTTATTGTCATTCACCATTGAGCTAAACATGATTATAATTATTGTGATTAAATTATTTTTGATATCCATCATTCGGGAAAGGTAATAGTTTTTTATTCAGTAGCATGTTAACTATATGATTCCTCATAATCTGTACATCATACAGCGTTTGAATTTCTGTAAACTTCTTGTAGCATAACAATGTCGCAAAATAGATTGCAAATACTCCGCAATCTATACCATTGCTTTGTTCCTGAACTTTATGAAATATATACCTTTTTTCAAATCTGTATAGAGCATTTAAGAAATCGATTTGATCTGTTTCTAAGTAATTCTTATTTAAACTGTCGTAGATGTGAACATTCCCGTCACCATCATATTTTGTACAAATCCAATGACCTATAATATCTTCACCAATTTTACCACTGTAAATAATCTGAATATTATTTTCAGTTCTTGGTATTGCTTGTAAATTACTTAAAAATGCTCCAACGTATCCTACATCCTGTGCAAAATTATATACTCGTCGGGCAGTCAGTTTTCTATTCATTATTTCATGGAATAGATTGATATGTTTGTCGGTCAAATAAAATTCACAATGAGACACTTCTTGACATTCTGGGATCGAAATATCAAAATTATATGGTTCGTCATTTTCATCAGTATTGTCAGATATATTTTCAGTATCGTTTTCAACATCGAAATCAATATGATTTTCAATATTTTTCTTAATATTCATATCAACATTATCAATGTCGATTATATGTTCGTTATTATCATTATAACTTTCATTATAAATAGCATATATTGGATTATGATATGCAAAATATGATTCGTATACTCCACATTGTACTTTGTTAACATTGGAGAAAATGACATCGATTTGGGTATTTAATGCCGTAGTAATACTAGCTGGTGGCAATTGTGGCGATAATTGGTATCTTTTTAAACAATTGATTAAAAAATTATTCTTTGTGTCAACATGATTAATGATATTATAATTGAAATCCCCCATTAATATAACAAGACTGTCAGAAGGTAATTTTTGTATGATGTCATTAATACATTCTTCGAACATCGTCGTTGTTGTTTGAGGTGATTTGTATCCACTAATCAAGTACCAATTATTCACTTTTATTGCAAGTAATTGCACATGTCCTTTACTGCTGCATATATGTTTCGACGATGATATTGTAGATTGCACGCCATTTTTTACATAGCATATTAGTCCGTGGTTATTTTTATTACGATCAATCCTCAAAACAATATTGAAATTATCAATGTCTGCTTTATCGGTACTAGATGTCAAAGATTCGCTGAAAATTAATATATCCGCGCGCAGATACCACTTATCCGCAGTTATGTGAGTTAAGTTTTTTTTAATGTCCCAACATTTTGATAAACTACTTTCGTTCCTCCGGTCTCTAAATTATTGTATGACAGTTGTAACCGTTTGTTTGATCTCAGACGTTCTAATTCAATATGTGCTGAGTTTTCAACTTTCGAATTTTTCTTGACATTTGGTAAATTAAATTCACCAATTATAAATAGTCCACTTAATTTAGTGACACGGCTAAGAGCAACGTATAACATCGGTAAAGTGCGCCTTTCTTTAACAGAAAAGTCTACACATATTTTGTCATATGTTTGACCTTGACTTTTATGTATGGTTATTGCCTCTGCAGGTATAACAGGAAATTGATTTTTCAAAATTTTATATTTATCATCTTGCGCTACGCTAGTTCGAATCGATATTCTTTCTATCGGTGTTAAAGACTTATCTATGTTATTTGTTGTCATGTAATCACGCCAACGAGCTCGAATTTTGCTGCCAATTCTTGGCGTATGAAAGTCTAACCATAATACAAATGGTACGTCGGCTTCTTTACATTCGATGTATTTTAAAACACCACAAGCACCATTCACTAAACCATCTTCGACATCTATATTTTTTATTATCATATATTTAATGCTCACTTTTAATTGGATAACATCAGGTAATTCAATTGCAATTTGGTTTATTTTTTTACTTATTGATCGTAATAGAATTTTTTTTTCAATTTCAGTAATATCTATCGAGAAAATAACTTGAGCTTGTGAATTAAACAATTTACTATTACATTGACGAATTCTTTGTGCATTATAAGAAGATACATTCTTATTTGTAGCATACAGTCGTATAGCTGTTTCTGGAATGTCTTTAATATTTTTGATTTCTCGAGATTTTATTAAATCTATGTCGTCAGTTTTCACAGTTCCGAGAGCTAGATGATTTAGAGCATTGATGAATTTTAAATCATTCTTTTGACGCATGATTTCTGTAAGTTCATAGAAGTCGAATTGCTCCCATAAAGGATTAATACCAATCAGTGGTGCCATTTGATTGTGACTTGAAACTTGATAAACGGGTCTATCTCTTACAGGGGGCAATTGATTCAAGTCCCCGACTGCAAGTACTGATATACCACCAAATGACTCATTGACACCAGTTATCTGTCTTAATCTTGTATTAACATAACCTAGTACGGTAGAGCCTACCATTGAAATTTCATCAATAATAACAAGGTGCACCTTACATAATTGCTCTCGTATATTGTTGGCTAAATCATTCGATAGCTCTGGTATATTTACACCATACAAATTACAGGGTAATGCAAATGCCGAGTGCAATGTTGAACCATTTATAAGGAAAGCAGCTTTACCAGACGGAGCACATAGTAGTACAATTATTTTATCATTATTTCCACCTGACAAATTATCAAAATAGTTTGTTAGCAGTTGATATAATGTGTTTATAACCGTGCTTTTACCCACACCAGCTGATCCACTGAGGAATATTTGGAATGGAGTTTTACCTATTTTGTAACAATTTAAGATATGCATTACCACTTCTTTCTGTTTAGTATTTAGATTTGTCATCATATTGTAAAGGTCTTCTTGGGGTACTCGCGGTGGCATTGTATAGCGTATTTTTTTGTTTGAATCATTAAGTGTGTTGTGATTTACTTTCCCATCACCAGCTTGTGCAAATATATCAATGCGTTGATCGTTAGATGGTTTATCAAAATCTTTAGTATCGTCAAAATCTTCTTCTTTGCCAAGATTATCTTTGTTTACCTCGTCTAGCACTTCATCAATTACCTCATCAGGAATGATAGAGAACATACTCCGATTAGCGATTATTACTTGTGTATTATTATTATATACTGTTTCGTAATGGACATCTTCTATTTCTAATTTTTCATTTCTCCAAGGCATAAACAGTAATATCTGTTCACGATAATAATTTCCTGGATCATGCTTCAATTGATATCTTCGGTATCTAATAATGGCCGGTACCTGTCGTTTTTTATCGACATCACTCATTTCTGTATCACTATTTGATTCTCTTTTATTGGTATTATTATAATTAGCTGCATACTCCGCTAAACAAATTTCATCCAGTTTACAGTTTCTTTTGCTATATTTCTCGAAAATATCAGCCATATAAATCTCTGTTGAATCTTTCTTCAAAGATTTTAAAGCATTTTCTGATTTTAACATCAAAACTCGTTCTTTTATAGGACTTGTATTTATAAAAGCTGATTTTCGACTCTTCTTTGACAATGGTAACGATAATACATGGTAAGCAGCTTCTTGTGCTGACATTAAATTACTATTTAGAAAAACATTAGCAAGTGTACGGAGTTTTTCTTTTATACTTCTATTATTAATGTCACAGTCTTCAGCAGCTTCCCTTAATAATTTAGACAAGCCTCCATCAATTTTGCTAATATAATTCGTAACATAGCTTATCACAGAATATTCATCTAGTATGAATTGCAAATCAATATTTGATTCAAATAATTGCAGGATATCTTTATTATAACCATTAATGTGTACTTCATTACTTTTTCTCTTCAAAAAAATGCGCCTTTGCTTCAGAGTACTGCGTACAGCGAGAATGTACTCTTCGTTAGTCATTTTCAATTCTTTTAAAATATCATCATACTCAACTGATTGGCTTTTAGCATAGAATTGGCGCATTAAACCATCTACGGCTTTGTAAGATTTAGATGCTAGTTCGCCTTCACCAAGAGGCTCTAATATCATGGTTTGCTTCATTACAGGATATGGTATATGAAAGCGACATTGTTTGTCTCGCTTACTTTTGTAACAAGTGTGCGAATGTTTATGAATTTGGAATTTTATATAAGGATTGCTTGCATCATTTTTACATGTAAGAAATTTGTCAATAAAATTGATAAGTTCATCATTACTATTGTTTTCTTGAAATTTCGGTGCGTCTTTCAACCATAATAGTATATGTTCATGTGGACTTCCACGTTGCTGAAATTCTATCCGTTCATAGCTATCCTCAAGTACATAAGTATCGAATATACCGTTTTGTTGCCTTAACAGCCACATGAATTTATTAGCTTTATAATCGAAATATCTGGCGCAAGATACAGGGTCGTTTCTTATCAATGTCGTTTTCGTATTGTTATCTAACTCATAAGCTTCTTTTATATTCAATACTCGGCCCTCTGGACTGTATTTCATTAAAGTCTGGAGCAATTCGGGCCAATGCGATTCACCAGCCGATAATGTCAAGAAAAACGCTGGCTTACCTAGTTGCCGAATCATAGCTAATAACTCTTTCTTCTTAGCTTCCCAAAAAGCAGGAGATGAACGAATGTATTTGAACATTCTAAAGCCATCGTCAAATTTAATGATTTCATCAATTTTATCTGGATCTAATAAATCATCAGCAATCAAATTGTTATTCATATTTTTGGTTGTTTTCCTTAAACATATGTTAATGCTTGATAAACAGTTATTTTCTAAATTTTTTTTGGCCATAAATAGGACCCGAGAAGGAATGCACGATCGACGATCGTAACGTCTCACTTCTGACTTGATTCGATCCGTATAGGACATATTTTTTGGTAAGTTCATTTGATGTCCTGCAAAAACTTTCGGAAAGCATAATTCATCTAAATCTTCAACAGTATGCCACGGCATTGGTCGTTTATTTTGACCAGGTGCAATTACGTTTACAACTGGTCCGCGACCTTCTGTAATATTTGTATTATTGTCGACCAAAAGAACTTCATCATTGTTCACTTGATGCATATCAATGGTTTCAGTATTACTTTTTTGGTTATCATTGCCTTTACCGTTGTTATTCGTTATAGATTCAATATCGCTCAAATCTTTTTCGTCGACAATAAAATCAATTTCGTCGTGAAGTTCCATTTTTTCGTAGCGCTCTAAGTATTTATAGTCCACCTTGACGTCATATTTTTTATATAACGGTGTATTTATAAGGTGTTTTAGTACTTGGCATACCATTCTGGGTCTAATTGTTTCAAACATATAATGGCTTTTATGAAGAACATGACGCTTTAATTTTACTTGCACTGTCTGCATATCATTAAAACTCCGTGGTAATACTTGCAACATATCATTAACATTAATGAGTATATTTACCACACTTCCTTTTAATCCTAATTGTGGATTCAATGCATACGGCTTTAAAGCACGGATTTGCATAAAGTTCAAAACTGGTGATACCATTCTTTCTTCAAGATCAGAAAGTCCAAGGATAGTTTTTGGTACATTCACGAATTTTAATCCATTACTAGTAGATAATTTGTAAATTTTACCAGCATATGCTGAACTTTTGCATGTATTGCATATATATTCAGATGGAAAATTTATTATTTGCATCAAAAACTTTGTTCCACTATTATCTTGGATCTTTTGCTTATTTAATTTAACAATGGAATGTTTGAAAAATATACCTTCACAGCAACAACATATCAACGATGGCGTTTCTTTTCGCAATTGAATGAACTGTAGTTTCAATCTAGCCAATTGATTGTTGTATTCATTTTTCAATAAATTATTATACATATTGTCACGAAAGGAGATATAGTCGTTAGCTCGGCTGTCTTTTTTATTTTTAGCATCATGACCCATTTCGCGGCTTCGATACTTGCCATCACTTGATCGATATCTTCTCATTTTCTTTTTCTTTTTTATATTTTCATTTCGTTTATACGAACGAGAATAACGAAGCAATCGCATTCTCTGACGATTAGTCTTATTTTCACGCGTCCTATACGCCATTTTTGTTTGTAACATATTTTTTTTATGGATAAACTTTTTAATCATTTTAAAAATGTTTTCGCAATATTGTTTTAAATTTTTTATACGCAATATTATTCTTGCTCTTTCGTGACTTCGGATCAGTTTTAATTTTGATTTCATTTTCAATATGGCTACTTTAACAAGTTGCCTTGTATGATGCAAAGATCGTACTTTAGAATCAAATTGTTTTTGTTTATAAACGATGTATTGTTCACTTCGTCTTAACATTTGGATCCGACAAAGATTCCGACTGTTTTCTTTAGAACGATAGATACGATTTTTCCGTAAATCATGGATTCGTTGTTTTGTTTTGAGACACTCATTTTTTCTGAAAGTTTCATCGATTCGCATTTTTTTCAATCTTTGGCAATTTTTTTGATTTTCAAAACCTCGAAACTCATCATCACTCCGCCATGACGCCATTCGTTGTTGAGTGTTAATTCTTTCGAGTTGTCTATAGTCACCGTCTTCGCGTAACTTAGAGATTCGTTGTTGATTTTTTAAATACTCAGATCCTCGATAATCTTCGTATCTCCGTAATGACGCCATACGGTTTTGTGTTTTTTCATTTTCGATTTCTCTATACTCAGCGTCTTCACGTAATTCAGAGACTCGTTCTTGATTTTTCAAATACTCAGATCCTCAATAATCTTTGTCTTTCCGTAATGACGCCATACGGTTTTGTGTTTTTTCATTTTCGATTTCTCTATACTCAGCGTCTTCACGTAACTCAGAGACTCGTTCTTGATTTTTTAAATACTCAGATTCTCGATAATCTTCGTCTTTCCGTAATGACGCCATACGTTTTTGGGTTTTTTCATTTTCAAGTTCCCTATAGTCAGCGTCTTCACGTAACTCAGAGACTCGTTCTTGATTTTTTAAATACTCAGCTCCTCGATAATCTTCGTATCTCCGTAATGCCGCCATACGGTTTTGTGTTTTTTCATTTTCGATTTCTCTATACTCAGCGTCTTCACGTAATTCAGAGACTCGTTCTTGATTTTTTAAATACTCAACTCCTCGATAATCTTCGTGTTTCCGTAATACCGCCATACGGTTTTGTGTTTTTTCATTTTCGATTTCTCTATACTCAGCGTCTTCACGTAACTCAGAGACTCGTTCTTGATTTTTTAAATACTCAGATCCTTGACAATCTCCGTCTCTCCGTAATGCCGCCATACGGTTTTGTGTTTTTTCATTTTCGATTTCTCTATACTCAGCGTCTTCACGTAACTCAGAGACTCGTTCTTGATTTTTTAAATACTCAGCTCCTCGATAATCTTCGTGTTTTCGTAATGACGCCATACGTTTTTGGGTTTTTTCATTTTCGATTTCTCTATACTCAGCGTCTTCACGTAACTCAGAGACTCGTTCTTGATTTTTTAAATACTCAGCTCCTCGATAATCTTCGTGTTTTCGTAATGACGCCATACGTTTTTGGGTTTTTTCATTTTGAAGTTCTCTATAGTCAGCGTCTTCACGTAATTCAGAGACTCGTTCTTGATTTTTTAAATACTCAGATCCTCGATAATCTTCGTCTTTCCGTAATGACGCGATACGTTTTTGTGTTTTTTCATTTTCGAGTTTTCTATAGTCAGCGTCTTCACGTGACTCAGAGACTCGTTCTTGATTTTTTAAATACTCAGATCCTCGATAATCTCCGTCTCTCCGTAATGACGCCATACGCAGTTGCGTTTTTTCATTTTCGCTATTTCGAAATTGGCTGTGTTTCCTTAATATACGCATTCTTAGCATTGCCTTTTTATTTTCAGCCAGACGAAATTCCGTTTGTGATCGCAAATTCCGGTTTGTCTCTTCCTGTTTTTCGGTTTTTTGTTGGTTTAGCAAACGTGATGAAACACGATTTACAGCTTTTCCTTTTTTTCCACGATAATCTTCTTTCTTTTTGTCATTTTTGACTTTTTGCGACTGCTTTTTCGTTCTCATTATTAAGGATTATTTTTAAATTTCATAACAATGATTAATACAGTTTTTCTCTCGGTTATTCATTGATCTCCAATTGCTTAAGGCAAACTGGAAATATTAATGTTTTTTTTTTCATTTATCAAAGTAATAAATATAAATGAATAGTACAACATAATATATAAAAATATTATTCAGTAGTTTTCAATTTCTACATACCTTAATCCAATAGCCTACGGCAGACGGATGATATACATATTTTATTTTTATAATACTACACGACAACACAAAGGATCAGACTGTTTTGACAATACACGATATGTTGATGAACGGTATTAAGTTTTATTATGAGTTAATAATAATAACTCCTGAGTATGAGTAATAATAGCGTCGATATCTACTTATCTACTCTGAATTCTATATAAAATACAGAATGATACACCACACTATTTAATGATTTTACAAAGTATATCCGCGCTTAAATTAACACAGAATAAGTTTTTTGGATTCAGAATATTTCTTGCAAAAATTATATTATTGACACGTTTCAAGCTTCCTACAATCACTTCACTTCAATATAATTGCAGAGAGTATTCGTAAACAAAGGGCATCGCTTTGCCCTTTTCTTAGTTTCAAGGCTTGCAATTCTTCGCTCATTTAGAGCTCAGCGACACGCGACATTCGAAATTGCAATACTGAATCATGATAAATCACTTCGATAATTGGAACAATTCTGACCAGCACGATAAATTAACATACCGATTAATTTACGGATCTCTGTATTCATATAGTTATGCAATATGCTATAAGCATTAATAAACAAAAAACCCAAGTTTCTCATTTCGGTAAAATCGCCACAACGACGATTTTAAACATAATAGCCTGCCGCATCATTGTAATTGAGCTAAGCTCGAGGCAACCATAAATGCTGATATTGAAATCAGCACACAAAATATTTGTAAACATTCCGGAAAAGTTTCAATACTTTCTGGTAGCTAAGATTTTCAGGCATAAACAATTTGATTTCTTTAATGCGTTTAGAAATGTGTGGCAGTTGGGATTCGGAATTTACCAAGTCTTTTAATTTGAACTTAAAAAGCCTTTCAGGCTGATACACTTATGACTATATAAATGTTGCGATATATTTACCAGTTTCGCTGTTATCGACATGATTCAGTTTTCATTGACAATATACAATTTTTTTTTCAATATCCAATTTGTCAACGATTTTCGATTGTATTTACATATTTCGGCCTGTCTCTGAGCAAAACAGGCATCTCCTATATGTAATAATCGTTTATGAAGTTCTTCTTGAAATGATTACTAAACTAAACTATTAAAGAAACATTTTTTTATATATTACTAGTGTTAAATAAATAAATAGCGATATCTCTCGACTAAAAACGGTCGTGTCCTGCTACCTTCAGATGAAGACAGGACTTTTTTGGGTATAAGTATAAGACTTTTGTTTCGTAAAGTGGAAAAATTATACGGAAAACCAAATTGTTGCGATTCTCAGTCAAATAGTTTGCAATTATAATATTAATTAATAATAATAAAAACAAATCATTGTTCCTCTATTCGTCACACTGGGAAGTTAGTCGTGTGGACCTTAGGGGTCGCACCTAGACCACATTTTCGTATTTTGTTCTCGGACGCATGAACAGATATTCAAAAAAATCCTTCATTGTTGCGTTAATCAATCCAGGATTCTGTTTGTCAACGGGTCTTTTAAGAAACGCATCAATAAACAGACCGACAATGTCGTCAGTTTTAGACAATTCAATTGGTACTTGAGTAGCAGCCATACCTGCATCAATTTTTCAGTACAGTTTATTCAAAATCTGATAAGAATCTTTTTTCACCCACTCACCTGATAATATCTCCTAGCTAACTTAATTCAAAATTTATTTTCGCTGGTGGCATACTTTCAAGTTAAGAGGATTTTTGCTTTTTTTAAGCTCATCTTCATCGAACTCTATCCTACTACGAAACAATGCAATAACATCATTGACGTCAGTTGGGGATGGTATCGGAAGCCCTACGTTAAATTTTGATCCATGAACTTTAAGGTTAAAAATAAAGGAGGACGGTTTAATTCCTGCCTCTTTTCTCGATGCTTTCTTTTACTATGCACAAGGTGTATGTGAGCATCAATCATTCTCAGCTATTCTGCATGATTTCTCCTCCCTCGTAGTATGTGTCCTATTATATGATCAATGAAATCTCGAAGCGTATCGAATTTTATATCTCAATTCAAATAAACACTATCCGCATCCTTTCTTCCTTGATAAACTTGTAAACAGAACTACCTGATGCTCTTCACACCATTTAAATCGGGAATCTCTATCATCCCCAATGTAATTCAAAATTTTGTTTTAAATATCATCCAGATAATAGGTGTACCAAGCTGATTCCGCAGAATTCTGCATTGTTTCATTTCAACAGCATATTATGACCGAGTTCTGGCACTTTAAGTATTATTTTTAGAGGTTAAATTTATTATTCTGTCAAGATGATTGAACGGTGGAATTTTTGATTGTATTTTCGTCATCTTCAGAAAATATGGAACGTTTAGAGGTATTTTTCTGACGATCATGTAGTGGCAACATGATTTCTGTTATTCCGACATTTCAACCATCACCTAGCTTGCAAGAGCTGGGCAATATGTTCTCAAAAAATTGTAAAGTGTTTTCCGGGTGAGTACCCAAAGAACTGTTACTCAAGAAGAACACGTAGCACTGATTTTCTTTTATGTTTATAGGCATTTTTAGATCCTATCCCAATATAAGTTTGGTACGCTGGAACTACGTTTGTTTCTTAACCTTAACCTTTCCCTTTGTCAAGTGGGTTTGCTTATGAAAAAGTCAGCCTCGTATTGAGAAGGACTTAGAAGAGAAGGTCTTAATATAGATTGTTACTCATGTTTTTTTGCAACTTCATGTTGAAACTCTACAACACCTTTATCATACGCTTCATTCACGTCATTGAAGATATCATCCAGTTCATTAATACTCATCTGTTGGAACTGTATACTGTGTAATCCCATCATCAACGGCTATTATTCTATACGCATTGCAAGACACATCATATGAATTGGCTATACTTTTTCTTATTTTGGAAGCTGATTTAAGACCCTTTGCCTCTCCACTTGCTGATAAACACTGTTTTAAAGAATGAAGTAATTCCTGCTTAAGTAGTGTCATTTCATTTACTGATTCAAATAATCTCTTTATGTGGGTTGCTCATTTCTAAGTAAAAATCTCGTCTCAATGGTGCTATCGCACAGGTTTCTATATTTTGTACCTGTGATATGGTCTTTCAAAGAAAGATTTTCATATCAATACCTGAATTTCGTGTTTGTCTTGCGTTTAACAATTTAATAAGCACATTCCTATACTGGTACTATTTCACCTTATCATTGCGGCTTTTATCAAAACTTGCAATTGTCTACTTTAAGTGTTCATATACTTCCGGAGATAAAAAAAGCTGTTCTTATGCATATTTCTCAATTAAAGAACCAGGAGAAAATCTGCGTTGCTGAACTAATACTTTACGCTGTTGCGTAACAAATTTTTTGCCATCAGCAAGTTTACGCATGCTCTCTTTGTATTTACACAGCTGTATGAAAGATGGTATGGTATGATTACCTTTCAATGTATTGTATGTGATTTCACAAAAAAGTATAGCTTTTCTTAAACACGGACTTGCATTTCTAAAAACATATGTTTGCTGTCGTTCAATCGGTTCATTGGAGAGACCATTATCTTCCTTGAAACTATCTGCGGAGCAATAACACGTTAAAAACTTATTATTAAATATGTCGGTGCGAAAACGTAAGGTGTCATTTATATCCTGTGTTAAGTTAATAACAAATAGTCATAAGGCTGGTGAGTCATTTCTTTATATACTCACATGAGCTCCGGACTGTTTTCAAGGTATATCTGTTTAACGAGATGATGAAATTGACTCTTGTCTTGTGGGTCCTTGAAGCATACTCAATACTTACAGCTTAGCGAAATATCTCCGAAAAATTTTCTTGGATGCAAAACATTCTGAGTCACCAAAATTACGGTAAGTTTACGATGATGTGATGCTTCTGTGAAAAACTCACATACCTGTATTGAAAATGCATTCAACATCATTTCATCCAGTATAATTAGCATTGGTTGATTCGTGCTGTATGGAAATCGCTCAGGAATAAAGCTCATATATTTAATTTTGTTATAGGGCATATGTGTTAATTACTACTTTGAGAAGCTGAGGCATTGCACCAAATAATTTTCTTCACTGACGGTCGTATCGTTGCACCGTTTCTAAGAAGGTTTCCTATGAATATCGTTTCCCACAACCAGACGGTCCAACTACCGTCATTGTAAAAGCGTGTTTAAAGTAAAGCATCCTTTTGTGTTTGGAAAAGAAGAACTTTTTATAAAAGCTATTAAAGAACTTTTATTTGCACTTTTTTCAAGATGAGTAGAAAACAAATTGTAGATGAGCTTCATAGACCCGCAGTAAAAAACTCGACGTGATGTTATAAGGGGAATCGATGATTTATGTCAGGCAGATCTGGTTGATATGAGGGCTGTTGTGACTAATTTATAACTTAACATGCTCCCCTTAATTTAAGTTCAACAACTGCATCATTAATTATCACCGCTCAGTAGCCTTTCAAAAGCGTAGCCATGTCAGATTCGTGAAGAGACCGGTACGATCCCCAGGACTGTCTCGAATGTTTTTCCTTCCATCTTGTTTTTCTCTCCCTACTGCTCTGGCTGCAGCTTTTAGTTTCAATTCGGATGTTATTGTCAAGTAGCGGTTTGATGTGACTTGACAACCAGAAAGATCTGGAATCCGCTTCCAACTGGAAGCCAGCGGGACCTTTTTGCACCCGGCCTCAAAAGGACGAGAATGGAGTTGGTTGATTGTGACAGGTAAATCAACCCAGGCAGGTTTTGATTTGGGAAGCAAAAGAGAAAAGTATTGAAGAACAATGGAGGCCAAAGTGTGGAGTTTAGAAAGCTTAAGTGGAGTTGAGTAAACCAAAGTTGCGTTGAGAAGCCAAAGTGTGGAGACAAAAAACAACATGTCGCGAGGTGCAATCCTGGCGGTCGACACAGTTAACTTCACAGTAAAATTTAAATAAATATTGAAAATACTAATCACAATAATACCTACGAAAATATTACTATTTTAAATAATAATAATAATAAGTACTCATAACAGTAATTGGAATAACTTAATAATAATCGTATCATCTACGAGAGCGTCCATTGATTACGTAAGGATTTTTGTGGATGAGGTGTTGATTGAATATTCACGCCGATCAATCGGAGAGGGGACAGGCTGCAAGGCCTTTTCTACGTTATTTGTTGACAGGAAGATAAAAGAGGACTAACAAAATTAAATGCAGTTTTTGTTATTACGCTCACTGAAGACATTTTATCGCATAGTGGCCATTTTGAATGGTTGCGTTTTAAATTCGCATAACCACTGCATTTTTACTTTTACACGATTTTACAGCAATCAGACTTATAAATATTTCTTATTATCTTTTGGTCTTCAATAACATTGAATATGGTCAATAATCGCATGTAAAAAGTGAAATGAATTATAAATGATGATGGAGTAATTGAAATTTTACGAACACTGAAGAACAAAGATACTAAAAACTGCAATTTGTTATTTGATGACAGATTTTAAAGTATATGATTTTGGAAAAGTATTGACTACAAAACATTTTACCATTCAAAGCGTTGATTATCACAAATGCAAATATTATTTTATGTTTATTGGCTTTCAAAATTTAAGCAGTTTTTCAAGTTAGAACACGGTGCTGTGAAAACTATTCAAAAGCTGCTCCATTTTGCAAATATTAATAAACTTTCATGGACTTTACAATAATGTCTTTAAAACAAGAGATATGATGACTTTGAATGATTTTTTATTTATAATTTAATTTTGTTTTATTCACGAGAAAAAAATTTGCTGATTTCTCTACAAAAATTAATAAGAGTTTATAAATTTCATAAACATTTATGAGTGCGATGTGCAAATCAGGTTAAAACCTTATTTTCTTATGAGAAAACCCTAATTTTTCACATTTATTTCTATTAGCCCTAGAAAGATAATCTGCTTAAAATTCACGCAAATGCGCTCGAAATATTGCTCTCTATTTCTAAATAACGTCACGGACATTTCATTTGTCGGCCGGACCTTTCGACAGGCAAACGCATTTTTTAGGTAAGTATCGCCATTTTTGAAATATTTGTGCCTAGTGAGCCAAAATTACGCATGATTATCTTTTACCCGACATTTAGAACATAATAAGGGATGGGAATAGGTTACACATTT
Organism: Oxycera nigricornis; assembly: GCA_963942545.1. NCBI lineage: Eukaryota > Metazoa > Arthropoda > Insecta > Diptera > Stratiomyidae > Oxycera > Oxycera nigricornis. The sequence goes on along the minus strand of OZ012659.1, from coordinate 51,121,584 downwards.
CTGTTGTTTCTTGTTTTAGTTGAATTTTTTTTTGCATTATAAGTACTCGTTATTCGTTATTGTTTTATAGTTTAGGTATCCTAGTGCAACAATAATTAGACGGAACCTGAATAAGGAGGATGTCTTGTCTGTCCTTCTTTAGAGTGATATGATGCTTCCAGCGATCCTGCGTGTGAACAATAGAATCATGACAGCGATTATGATGTACAGAGCGACCCACAAGAGGCGTACATAGACGAACAACAAGCGAAAGAGCCGTCACTATACTAAAACCAACCTGCAGGCGATAGATACGCTAGACCAAATATGTTCGTTTATGTTTTGCAACAGACGGCGTTACTTTACGGCATGATTAACGTGGTCTGCATAAGTGCCTATATAACATACCACTACAATGTTGTGAGCGAAAGCGAGAAGTCTCTAAGCCGCAAACATTTTATGAAACCCCTAAGTATGGCTCTCATGTCGCCGTTCAAGACCAAACGCTTAAAGGTCCCTACATTGAAAAGATATTTGTGGGATAATATCGCTGATGCGTCACCAAATGTGTCCTCCAGTTCAACAGAAGACAACACAGGGCCTCCAGATCCAAAGAACCGTATGCATTGTACGTATTGCCTTTCAAAAATAAGGCGTAAAGGTAGTGCTTCATGTAAAATATGCAAAAAGGTTATTTGCAGAGAGCACAATGTGGCTGTGCGGCAAAGCTGTATATGACTGACTATTCGACTGATACGACCCTAAATGAAAAATATGGTCTTCATTGATTTTAATTTTAATTTAAAATGACTGACTATGTGTCAAACAACATTTTCACAGAAAATAAACACTGTTATCTAATTTTGAATGTTTATGTAAAATTTTAGATTAACCGTGCGTCTTTTAGTAAATAAACATAAATGCACGATATTTCGGGTGTTTATTATTGAAGTGAAACTTCTTTTGGGACGGTGTGAATTGAATGTTATGAAACGAAAAAGTGTCACGAAAAGAGACAACTATAAATGTATTTAAAAGGATTAGGCCGTGAGAAAAAGAGATAAAACGCGTGCAGCAAGCTTCGAGTTGGTGGTGCGCTAATTATAACGAAATCCGTCCTATGATTAGAAAGGGAAGGCGGGAGAGATTGGCTAGACCCTGCTCCACGAAAGACTGCTACAGCTGGTGAAACCGTAGAACGCGTGCATCGCGATCAAGACTGGGCTCCGCGCAATCCACTGTATCGAGGCCTCAAGACTGCCCTCAGGGGCTCCGCGCTGTCTGGCTGCCAAGCGGACCACGTCTCGCGCCAGCGACACTTGGCCGAGAAGGCTTTATCGTCTTGCTAGCGGCCAGAAAGCAACAATGGAGAAACCAATCGTGGCCACCACGGAGTCGCTTTTGTTGTGCCGCCGCGAGTGTGTCTGACATCATTCGTGTCTGCTGTAGTCCGGGCCAAGTGACCGTCATTGTGTTCTGTCGCGATTTCTCGCCCGAGCCCAGCGTTCGCCTGCACGTCGACGGCAAAACATGAAAGATGTAATTTACCTCTGAATATATTTGAAATACATGGAGAAGAGAGAAAAAGAGAGAGAAAGAAAGCTACCAATGATTTTGAGTGGAGATTTTAACATAAATTTTGCTAAGCCTACTTCAACACCTTTGGTATAATTTTTAAATGACAAGTTCAGCTTAAAAGTGTCTAATAGACAAACCGAGCCAACAACAAGATCAGGAACAACAATGAACGCAGTATTTCAAAGATTTTTGGATAAAATTCAAATTAAAGCTTTTGTTTCGTATTTTAGTTATTATAAGCCACTAGTGTCACGTTTTGAAATTAGCGATAATGATAGTAATAATAATTTATAAGGTAATTTCAATCATATTGTAAAAATATATTATAATTTTTTTTTTTATATTGAATCTAACAATTTCGATCTCTACTAGAATGTTACTTTTAGTGCTTCTACTTATCATTCTGTCTCTCTTCCGTTCTTTCCTACTTCGATTAATATAAAAATTGTCAATTAGTCTTTGTCTCTCCCTCTCTCTCTGTGTTTATCATCTCAATAGTGTATTCACCTTATTCTCTTACAGATTAATCAGAAGGCAAAGTTTCACTTTTACCGCGTGTGAACTCACACTCGTTTTTTTTATCTGAGCCTAACTATCCTCTTTATGAACCTTCTACCCAATTCTATTAGCTAAATTCCAAATAACAAGTACTTAAAACGCATGCGTGAAATTACGGATGATTATCTATAACATAGTATCATGTATGATTATCTTTCTAGGGTTGAACTAAAAAACGGCTTAAACATTTTTTTTTATAAATTTAAAAACATCACAAAAATGTTATTACGGTCGATTGACATTATAATAATGCAATATATTTGGTTCGCGAGATACAGTGAATGACATAAATGAAATTGAAAGTCATGATGACTTTAATGATTTGTTATTTTTGATTTTATTTTTTACGTAATCAGGAAAAACATTTGCCGTTTTTTTCACGAAAACTGTTTGTTGTATATAAAACTTTTTTAAACATTGATTAGTGTGTTTCGCAAATCGGGTTTAAAATTTATTTTCTGCGAAAACACCTAGTTTTTTGCACTTTTCTACAATAAATTCAAAAAACCGCTTTAACATTTTTTTTAAAAAAATTTGTGAAAGTCACACAAACGTTAATACGCGTCGATTGACACCCTAATGATGCAAATTTTATGTTTGGTTCGCGAGATATAACGCATGACAGAAATGACCTACAAAGGCTCAAAACAATCAACCCTCCTTCACCCGAACAAAGTATACCAAAAGCTTATCAATTTTCGAGATTTCACTTTAGCACCGCTTCGATTGACACCTCAACAAAGTTGATACGACTTTGTTTACGTGAGTTATGCTCGAAGATAAAACTGTCCAAGAACTTACGTACACACACACCTCTCTCTTTCTGAAATCACCCAAAATATACTCTATAGACCGCAACACGTAAAGAAAGTATGAAAATTACAAATTCGATTTTCGCACCAATTGCAAGACCTTCCCATATACTGGCATGTTAAAAAAGGAAGATCGCGTCGGCGGCAAAGTTTTCTTCGTGTGATCATAAGTTCACCGTAAATCTGGAAGCTTACAAAAGAAAGTTGGATCGAGAAGGTGTAATTGGCAGCATGGAAGATTATGTTCAACCCCGTTGGTGCGTGACGTGGTGATGATGAAATTTTTTGAATAGGCGAAGCATGAATTGCAGTTGCGAAAGTTGAGCAGTACCAGGTTTTATAAATAATTCTATCGACCATTCAACTGTGGAGCAAGTTCTTTGCATCAATTAACCTAGATAAGTATCGTGCCTGGCTCAGAACGTTATTCGATTTTGTGGGCCATTAATTTTAGGCAACAAACGAAACCGTTTTCGAAGGCGCCTTCTTGGAATTTGCTTTTGTTACCAAGGACTTTTGCGGTGAATTTAATGAACTTGAAATTTCTTCAACAAGTTGTTTGGGTAAACAGTTAATGACTGCAAAATACCCACATGCGTGCGAGAATTTATTGTTATAAAAGTCAAAAATGATCGGATGTATATTTTGATTTAAGGTAAAGGAAGTAAGGGAAACAGAACCACCCACATACTTGCTTGAATATTATCAAGATAATATCATCGAGAAAAGTTTTTATGAGACAGAATTGACTAAGGTCACAAACCCCAATGTTTATCTTGTGAAGAGGATTTTGATATGTAAGGAAGATCACGTGTTTGTGAAGTGGCTTGAATTCCCATCATCTAATAATGGCTGGATTGATATAAAAGATGTTCTGTAAAATTCGGACTTTCATTCAATATGTTGAACTTAAAACACGAATATGACCGTCTAAAGACATGCAAGAATCTAGATCTAGAACAGAGGAAAGTACTTAAATTTGTGAACAGTGGTTTCTTCTACGCTAACTTGAAGGAAAACGTCAAGTGTTCCTTCTGTTCACTGATAATCAGTGCTTTTAGTTCACCATTTGTTGATGTTAAAGCAGAACTGTTACGCCTATCTCTAGATTGTGTGTTCGCTGGCGGTTGAGACATTTGCGGGCGATATGATAAACCACTTAAAAATCATGCAAATATCAAATACGGTATTTTTCTACTTTACTGAAAATTGTTATGCTAACAATACTGATATCGCTTTTGGTGATCAAATTCGTCAATCTTTACGATGTCGTCTGCATATTATAAACGTGCTTCTTTAGCATCTGCAAATACACTTATAGGAGTAGTAAAAGTACGAACGTAGCCGTTTTCCATGATCTTTTCATTCAAAAGAAGCGACTTTTGATCTTACTAGAACTATATTCATCTCTATTCAAACACAATGGTTGGGCTCTTCATCTTTTTCATGACAACATGTATCACAGACACTTTCCCCGTATTCAAACCAGCTCTCAGCCAATCAGCGCTGTCGAAAGCAGTAAGTGGCGTACCTTCGAACCGGGTTTTGTATGGGTGGGAACCACTTTTCAATCACATCCAATCAGTGGAGGTTGGGTCTTGGTGTACGTGGTTACAATGGGTTTAGATGGGGAATCAGTTGTAATATACTTAAATCAATATACAAAACCATATGACTTCACCACCCTATGCACACGCCTAAGCTTATGCAATTCCTACGCTGTGAGTACTTACGGGAACTTAAATCAAGCTTTTCAATTAAATCAACTCATTCATAAAATGAGAAAATCATATCAAGCTTTTTAAATTGACTCGATCAAGTAAACAATCGTACAATGACCTAATTGAATTCGAGTGCATCAATTTGATGCAATATTGACTACTCAGCAAATTTACAGCGTGGGAATGCAAGGCAATCAATTAATCAATAAGTAAATAGAATTAGGGTAGGGATAAGATAGGTAATGGCATTAGTATTTAAGAAGAAGAATGGAATGAATAACCACAGTTCTTTTGGAGACATAGCCAGTGTAATTACTGCTTCATTAGACTGCCTACTATTTTGGCAGTCAAGAACTCTTTTGCCTTCTATCGGCAAATACACTTAGAAATATCGGCAGCACGGACCATGGATAGTCCAGCGCCAATTTTGCGGCAGCCATCGAGCTGCCTGTAGGTATCCTTGTATTCTCTTTTCCTCAGGCAATTAATTGTTCCTAATCAATTAGAGCCAGCAAACATTCGAAGCGGATTTCTCTTTTCGAGTACCAAAAACGGAAGCGCTGCGCACTTGATGCCAGCGAATGTGCCCCACCTCACGGCATCAATGAAAATCCACCACATGGCGATCCTGCACGTCACGATCCTGCGAACTGAACAAAATAAAACATTGACATGATTTAGACGTATTACGGGCAGAAGAAGTTTCAAAGATTTGCCCGACTTGCCGATTCGAAAATACAAATATGAATTACGCACTCAAGTTATATAGACTTGGATAACACCAGTCCAAGTATCAACGCCACAATCGGACCTGAGGTTACAATTGATTATTCATTTTGATTTTTGGAATTATACGCCCAACATTGCTTCACAACAAGAAAGCGAAAGCGGAGTCGAGGATGTCTTCGCAATTGTGGGGTCGAGGATTTTTCTGCAGCCAAACTTATTGCGCATCAGTCTGACGAGATCGAAATAATCCACAAACAAGACAGATAAAGAAAAACAAAACATGGCAGAAAGAAAGTTATTTTTTGTTTATATAATTCTACGATTATTATCATTATTAATCATTACTAAGCGTACATATTCGTTCTGTAATGTAAAATTGAAAAAGAAAAAGAAATACGATGAGAGAACAAAAAAAAAATCAAATATAATGAATTCATAAATAACATACAAGAAATTTTAAATAACAAAAAAAAAATTATATAAATAAGAACAAAAAAAATTGCGAGAATGAAAAAAAAACACATATTAAAAATGTTCCAAAAAGAAAGAGTATGTTGATTTGATATTGATTAAATGAATGATCATGTATGAAACGTATAGTAGTTGCATATTATACATTGCACAAAATAATAATAATAATAATATTAATAATATAATGATAACGATATATACTGAACAAAAACACTAATATTTTTGATTCATATTTAGAAAGTTTTTGTGAAGAAAGTAAGGCGTGCATCGAAAAGAAATGTGACGCTAAGAACAAAACTTGCAATATAATGTATTTTGAAAACATTTTTTTTTAAAAGAAGGATTGATTTGTAGCAACTTATTTATCAAATTAACACCATCAGACAGTCTTATAACAATACCATCAACATTCTTGTTTTTATTTTGAAACCACGCATGAACCGCGATTTTGTAACTAAGAGTAACCCAAAACACATCTACTGTACTCTACTTCCATATAATATACAAAAAAGGTAATGTAAATACCAACGCCGACGCATTGTCGAGAATAGAACTAGATTCTGATATGCTCAAAACCATGATCCCTCCTATGAACTACGAAAATAAAAGCAAAAAATTAATGGCGATCACTAGAAGTAAATGTAAGAAACGAGAAATAAGAGAGATGACAGAAATCAACAAGAAAAATAAAGGGAATGATAACCTTAATATGTTTAATTGTACATCATTATCAGCCATAACAGGGGTATTAAAATTGAAATTCAAGATGCTGCCCAGCAATAGTGAAAGTATTAATAAGACGCAAGAAAAAGACAGCAATTATAACAGAATAAATACGACGCGAAAAAGAGATAACATAGATGAAAATGTTAGCATTACGCGAGAAAACAATAATATCATTGTGTACTGTAACGATAAAATGGCCGAGAAATCCGTTTCCGTCAACAAGTTACAGGTAACAACTAGTAACATCGTCAACTATGACACGAAATTAGTTTCGGCCATAAAGAAGTTATTAGGTTATTCACACAATAAAGGTATTAACGAGTTAGCTCTATCTACTGAAGATGATATATTCAAGTATGTTGAAAAAGATGAATTTAAAGAAATATTCAACGCGTCACAACAAGGAGCACATAAAAAATTAAAAATAATGCTGTATAAACCCCCCTCACAAGTTCATAGTGAAGAAAAGCAAAAAGAACTCATAAATGAGTATCACAATTCGCCACACGGAGGTCATGTAGGAGTACACAGAACATATCTAAAACTAAAGCAAAGGTACTGCTGGAAAAATATGAATAAAATGGTAAAAGGATTCATAAATAAATGCGAAAAATGCAAAACAAATAAAATAATCAAGCATACAAAAGAAAGAATGACGAAAACCGATACTCCGTCCACCAGCTTCGAAACAATCAGCGCAGACATCGTTGGTCCCTTGCGAATCTCGAATAATTACTGCTATATCCTTACAATACAATGTGAATTGACAAAATTTGTAACCGCGATACCTTTAGAAACTAAAGAAGCCGAAAGTGTAGCAAAAGCAATAGTAAATAATTTCATATTAACATTTGGACATTTCAAAACATTAAAGACAGATTTAGGAACCGAATTCACTAATAACCTATTGAAAGAAATGTGTGCACTTCTAGACATCAAACAAATATTTTCGACCCCATACCATCACGAAACTCTAGGAGTTGTAGAAAGGAATCATCGCGTCCTAAATGAATATCTATTGTCATTTGCTAATGACAACAATTGGCACGAATGAATCTCATTCTACACTTTTTCTTACAATACAACACCACATATTGACACAAACTACACACCTTACGAACTGGTTTTTGGCAAACTTTCATACCTGCCTAATGACATTATCGAGGGTACAGAAAAGCTATATGATCTAGATAACTATGCAAACGAGTTACGTCTTCGACTAAAATTTTCTCTAAATAAGGCCAAAGAGCTAATTGAAAAAACAAAAATCGCGAGAACCAGAAAAGACTGCTACAACAAACCACTTGTTGCTAATATAGGTGACCTAGTTCACTTAAAAGTAGAAAACAAACGCAAACATCAAAAACCTTACACAGGCCCTTATCAGGTGTTAGAAAGAAAAGACGTCAACACATTAATTAATGTTGATAATAATCCAAAATGGGTTCATAATACAGACTCAAAATGTATACAAAATAAAATCCAGGACAATAAATACATATTAAATATACTTCTTACAATCATACATGCTATAATAAATTTTATGCTACATTTATCTATATATTGTAATCAATTTTATGCTATAAGCAATTGTTTATTATACTCATTAATAATCAATCTAATAACTACAATAAGCTCTGTACAGTCATTAGAAATCCACAAAATCTGCGTATGCATATGGGACGTGATAGATATTCAGTTTGCAAATCTACTATGTATATTTTTAACTTAGGATAGGGGTGTAATATACTTAAATCAATATACAAAACCATATGACTTCACCACCCTATGCACACGCCTAAGCTTATGCAATTCCTACGCTGTGAGTACTTACGGGAACTTAAATCAAGCTTTTCAATTAAATCAACTCATTCATAAAATGAGAAAATCATATCAAGCTTTTTAAATTGACTCGATCAAGTAAACAATCGTACAATGACCTAATTGAATTCGAGTGCATCAATTTGATGCAATATTGACTACTCAGCAAATTTACAGCGTGGGAATGCAAGGCAATCAATTAATCAATAAGTAAATAGAATTAGGGTAGGGATAAGATAGGTAATGGAATTAGTATTTAAGAAGAAGAATGGAATGAATAAACACAGTTCTTTTGGAGACATAGCCAGTGTAATTACTGCTTCATTAGACTGCCTACTATTTTGGCAGTCAAGAACTCTTTTGCCTTCTATCGGCAAATACACTTAGAAATATCGGCAGCACGGACCATGGATAGTCCAGCGCCAATTTTGCGGCAGCCATCGAGCTGCCTGTAGGTATCCTTGTATTCTCTTTTCCTCAGGCAATTAATTGTTCCTAATCAATTAGAGCCAGCAAACATTCGAAGCGGATTTCTCTTTTCGAGTACCAAAAACGGAAGCGCTGCGCACTTGATGCCAGCGAATGTGCCCCACCTCACGGCATCAATGAAAATCCACCACACAGTGTCATTTTGAGTCTGGGGTACGGTCGCGTGGTAGCGTTGATTTGTTGTCCGTCAGAGGGGTGTTGCGGTTGGTTGGTTGGGGTTGTCAGGTGTTATGCGGTGATTTGTGTTGGTAGAAGGGTGTAGAGGTTTGATCAGGTGTGTCGCGGTGATTTGTGTTGTGTTGTGAGGGGTTGCCGAGCGTGGTTGGTAGAAGGGTGTAGAGGTTTGTTCAGGTGTGCCGCGGTGATTTGTGTTGTGTTGTGAGGGGTTGCTGAGTGTGGTTGGTAGAAGAGTGTAGAGGTTTGTTCAGTGTGTCGCGGTGATTTGTGTTGTTCGATTTGCATGGCGAACAGATGTGTGCATGTAGATACATTAAAAGTGTTATTTTCGAGGCGTTGAGCGATGTTGTGAGCCCAGTTGGTTGGTTGCTAGGGGTGTAGGGTGTGTTAGAAAGGAAAATCTATTGAGTTTTTGTGAAATGGATTACCAGGGCGTCATGAAAGGCTGACGGCAAAATATTCATGAAATGTCGTGTGCGCAAATTTTTCTTCCTACATCAACCTGTATGAGGCCAATACGTGTTTATTGTAATTAAAGGTTTTTCCCCAAGGTTGACGGTCAACATGTGCTTCTTCCGTGTAGAGATGTATCATGAATGATCAAGTACGGCAGATTATACGCTGTACGTAACGGCAGGTTAATCTTTTTTTCTTGTTGTTTGCTGGGGAACTGTAGATTTGAGAGTGAATATCATTATTATAACGCTTCCGCATTCTTGATGAGGGTTTGTGAATGAAAGTCACCAAGCTATGATCACCGGGGTGAAATGGTATAAATTGCAGGAAAGATACACAGTAAAGTCAGGAATTTGGCACTGTGGAATATCTGAGGATACTTACAACAGTAAGAGTTGGTGAGCAAATTATTTATATATATATATATATACATATTATTCATAATTAATTTTTTACTATCCTGTTACAGATAAAAACCAATTTTTGTAAATTGCAGCCCGATAAAGGTCTACTTTTCAGCTGTTGTAAACTAGCTTAGGGTTTTTTATCTTACGTTTTCAAATTGTTTCAGTGCGAATATATAAATAACTTTGAAAATGGTAGGTAATACAACTAAGTTTGATGGCTGAGGTTTACTATCAATTTTTGCTTTCAGAAAAACGTGGCACTTTTAGACAACAGCTGCAACTATACCCCTGATCAACATGTTGCAGTTGCGACATTGGACGTAGGTTAAAAAATACAGAATTAAATGTTCTCGATTGATAACTAGGCAAATTTTGTTGTTGCCTCGCGTGGAAGAAAACACAAGCGAACTTTGTTTTAAATAAATTTTAATGAAATTCAAGCAGCATCCCGACTTACTCTCTAAATACAACTGAACAACTTTCTTAAGTAATTATTGCCTTATATAGCCAACGCCCAAGTGGCCTGCATTCATTTGTTCATATCCTTTATTACAAATGCCCACATGTGAGCAAACGTAACATGCGTTTCTTTGTTGTTATCTATTATATGTTTACTTTTACAATTTCCCACATGTGAGAAAACGGACCATGCATTTCCTTGCTATTGTCTTGTACTCGTATTTGCTCACATTTAAAGATTCTTTATGACTGCCCACATGCCCTCGGGTACAGTCGAGATGCAGTGTACAAGAGTAAAGAGGCGACGACGTAACACCTCCCCTAGAAGTCTGAAGACTATCCTTAGTCTGAAGGACTGAATGCAACAATTTAAATTTTAAACTTCTGGTATTGAATTTAAAATAAAGAATGAGACTTAAAATTACAACAATTATTATTACAGTTATTGATAGGCATATATGTGCATGTAATGATTCAAATTTGATTTGGATTTCATCTAGTTTTTCAAAAGTTAATTGATTTGAATTATGTGTTTGGGGTCCTGACAAAACATATTTTGGAAGTGTTTGATTCTACGCGAACATTGGATATTGTGAATCTGAATTATACGATCGTTAAAATTAATGAAGTATTTTGTGGATATATTCCATTTAAGTTGGTCACATTTTTAGTTAAAGATTATGACACCAGAATGAAATATTTCTATAATTTCTTCAGCTTTTATTGCTGGGCATGTTTCATTGGTATATACAGAGTCTTCTTTCTTTTAGGTTCTTAACACATTTTTCTTCTGAATAATTATATTATAATGATCGTACAGAATATTTCATTCGATCAATTCTAACGTATTTAAATCTATTTCGTTTTCTTTTATTTCTACATAGGTTAACATATTTCCCGGTATAAATTTAAGTTTGGAGGCAAGTATATTCTCTTGGATAATTTAAATGTTATCTTTAAGGTTTTATCGATTGATGCTATGGGGTTCATAAAACTTGTTTAGATATTAGGAATGTGTATTTTGGATTTCGTTGTCTAGAAGTCGTATTTTGCTAAGATTGATTTGATCTACTTTTATTTCTTCGTATCCTGTTGGGTTGTTAATTGATTCTAATGTCGGAATTACTTGATAGATCAACAGGATCATGGTAAGTGGTAGGATTATAGTCAGTACCGCGTTTGGGATGTATTTTGTCTGTAATAAATATTTTCTTTTTAGGTCGCTTAATTAGTTGGAGTGCGTGTTTAGCTTTATCGAAAGGTTTAATTTGGGTTAAAACTTATTTCGGGCTGCTTTATAGTTTTTGAAAGGAACATTTTTCCGTTGTTTTTTATAGTTCTCTCGCTTTTTGTTTAGCTGATAAATTACTTTTTCTTTCTTTTGTTTTATTAACTGATGGACTTTTTCTTTATTTATTCTCCCGGTTTCTATATCAATTGGTCTTTCTTTTGTTGTTGAGTGAATTTGTCGATTATAAAATTCTAAAGCTTCTGCGATGGCTTCTTCGATACTAATTCTCAGTTTTGAGTCCAATGTTCTCATTTTCTCAAGTAGTGTTTCATGTAATCTTTCTACGTCTGCATTACCTGTATGAGTATTTGGTTGGGTAAAATGTGTAGTCATGTTTTTGGATTGAAAATATTCTTTTAATAAAACCGTGTTGAACTCATTATCTGCTATGATATTTTCTGATCGTCCTATGATTGAGAAAATTATCCGTAAGGTTTGTCTAATATCTACATTATTTTGAGATGGTAGTACTAGGTCAATCACGTATTTGGAAAATCTATCTATTGCCGTCAAAACGCGTATTTTCTTGATATGTAAGATATCTATGTGGACTATTTGTCGGGTGTCTGTTGGAGTTTCGGTGATGTTAAGTTTGAGTCAGATTGGATTACGATCGAATTTATTTAAATTGCAGTGTTCACAAGTGTTAATGAATTTATTTATGTAATCTTTCAATTTTGGATAGTAATGTGTTTTCGATATACCTTGATAGTTTTCGTTAATTCCAGCGTGACTGGTTTCTTTTTCGTGATAATATTTTATTAGTTTTTCTAATTTACTTATGTCTTTAGGTTCGGATTTAAGTTCGGTTACTTTTATTATGGGTATTTGTTTAAGATTGAAATTATTTTGAATCGTTAATTGGAAGGTATTATAAGCATTGTCATTGAGTTCGCAATAAATAGCAGTTTGCAGAGGTTTCAAGAATTTTCGTAAGATTTCTATGTGGTCATCATGATGTATATCATATGTTGTAAGCCTAATTCGTCTTTGTATGGAATGGTGTCTGTCGAGATCAGAGTTGTCAGATAAGATTACTTGTTGTTTGTATTTGTTTACGTAATCTTCTTTTATTGGTATTAACTCGGTTGAGTCTTCTTCTGCGGAATGTTGAGTAGGTAACAGTGTATTGGGTGGAATGGTTATACATGACATTTTGCAAATTTCAGATAGGCTATATTTTTCGTTGCTTTCTAGACTTTTGTTTTTCATAATCGTAATTCCATTACATTTGTCGTTTATGATTCTCGATAGATAATCGGCAGGTATATTGTCTTTTCCTTTAATATACTTGACGTTAATTTTATATTCTCCTAGCTTTAAAATCCAGCGTTGTATTCTTTGGTTGATATCTTTGCCTTTATATTTTTTATATAGCCATTCAATTGGTCTATGATCGGTATAAAGGTTGAACTCTCTTCAATAGATGTATGGTCTTAAATGGTTCACTGCCCATACGATGGCTAGTAATTCTTTTTCGATGGTTGCAAATTTTCGCTCGTGATCATTAAGAGTTCTTGAGATAAATGCAATTGGGTGATTCTTTTGGCTTAATACAGCTCCAATTGCGTAATCACTTGCGTCTGTTGTTATTTCGAAAGTCTGTTTAAAGTCCAGATGTTTAAGTACTGGATCAGTTGTTAATATTTCTTTTAATTTTTTATGCGCTTCTATATATTGAGGGTCATCGAATTTTATTTTAGCATCTTTTTTTAGATATTTAGTTATAGGTGTGGCGATTTTGCTATAATCCTTGATGAATTTTCTATAATAACCTGTTAATCCTAAGAATGACTTTATTTCTTTTTTTGTTTTTGGTAGTGCTATTTTGAGAATTTTTTCGATTTTCTTTGGATTGGGTTTTATACCTTCCTCACTGATTAGATGTCCCAAAAATGTTGTTTCTTTGGTTAGAAAATTGCTTTTATCGACTTGAATTTTTAATTGTACATGATGCAATAGTTTGAAAACTTTTTCAATGTTCTGTAGATGTTCATCGAGTGACGTTCCGAAGATTAAAATGTCGTCGAGATATACTACGCAACTTTTGTTAATCACTTCGGCTAGGACTTCATTCATCATACGTTGAAATGAAGCCGGTGCATTTTTTTAGTCCAAAGGGCATACGAAGATATTCGTAATGACCTTTAGTTGTAGAAAAAGCTGTTTTTTTAATGTCGTTGGAATGCATTTTTATTTGGTGAAACCCTTTCGCTAAGTCTAGTGTAGTAAAATATTGACTTCTCCCTAATTTATCCAATATGGCATCGATATTGGGTAAAGGGAATTTATCGTCTACTGTCACTGCATTAAGTCGCCTATAATTTATCGCCATTCGCCATTTTTGTTCTCCTGAGTTGTCTAATTTTTTAACTACCATTACTACTGGGGAATTATATGGGGAATTACTTGGTCGAATTATATTATCTTTTAGCATTTGAGTGATTTGTTTCTCAATTTCTTCATCGTGTATCTGTGGGTTGCGATACATCTTATTGTATATGGGTTCTTCCGTAGTTGTTTTTATTTCGTGCACTATTGTACTTGTTGCACTTAGGGTATCTCCTTCTAAATAGAATAGGTTCTTGTATTTCCGTATTAAATTTCTTATTTTCACGTTTTCTTCAGTATTTAGATGATCGGTATTTATTTTCAGGTTCTCTATGGGTTCCATAATGTTTATTTCTTCATATTTGTAAGTATTTCTTAGTAGTGGATTTCGGATTTGTTCTTTTATTTTCACCTTTTTATTATCTATTTTATTTATTATGAATTCTTTCGTTTTAAAATTTATCTTGGCGTGGAGCGCGTTAAGGATATCCGTTCCTATGATAGCGTCATAATGCCTGTCCTGGAAGTTTGTTACTTTCCAAATGATTGTCGAATATCCTCCTAACTCTGGAGGTGTATCTATTATAGTTTCTTCCTTAATTATTTTTATTCCTGCTATTGTTTTTATCTCTAGATTAATGCTGCGAGTTAGATTAGGGTTTATATATTTTTCATCGAGGAGAGTTAGAGATGAACCGGTATCTATGAGGGCTGTAATTTTATTTTCATTAACTGTTAATTGGACTAGAGGAATTGATCGAAGATGAGGCTCGCTGAGGAAAATTGGCTCCTTCAGTTCGGGGTCTGCGTGGATTGGAGGTTCTAGGGTCACTCCTATCTATAGCATCTACTTCCATAGGTATCGATCTTTGAAAATTTCTAGGGAGAAAATTGTTTCTAAATTGTTGTGAGCTATATCTGGGAAATCCATTATGCGGGGGTCTGTGAAGCTGTTAAAAATTGTTAAATTGATTAGGTCTAAGTTGATTATTCTGTATATAAGGATTTTTGAATTAGTTTGAAAATCTGTTATTATTAAAATGGTAAAGATTGTTTTGATTATTTGGATACAAAGAAGGATTAAGTCTAGAGTTTTGTTGCTGTCGATGTTGTGACTGTTGGTCTGGGTGGGTGGGTAACGGCTGGTTAAGTTGCATATGAATGTGGTTGATGGATGCCAGTTTGGAATATGCTGTTGTCAATGAAGTTACACCTTCGGTCCTGAGCCATGATGCATCGTATGCGTCGATTTTCTCCAGGAATATGTTTAATATTCCTTCTTCGTTGTGGGTAGTTGTATAGTCGATTGGGATGGTTCCTTCTAATTTTGCTTTCGTGCTTAATTTGCTCAAAATTTGTTGCAGTTGATCATACAGTTCTACTACTGTGCTGGTTTGTATTCTTTCTGCTTGATTTCTCAGTTGTGTGAAAGATTCCTGCACTCCGCATCGAATAATTAGGGCTTGTTTCACATCTTGCCAATCGGTAGAAGCTGCCGATAATTTAGCGTCTCCTACAACTCCCTGCAATTTAGTTAGCAGAACTGTATATATTAGCGATCTGTGTTCTTCGGAGGTGAACTGTGTTATACGTTCTACATTTGTAATAAAGTCCGTTAGCTGATAGTCACCGGTGCCTGTGAAGACTTGGGCTCTTTCGGCCACCTGGTAAGCTGTGGGAAGATCGAATGACATTTTCATTTCTAGATTTAATTACCAAAGTAGCTTGTAGATTTGTAGCGATGAGTGATAGGTTGCTTGTACTGCACTTGCTCCCAAGTTCACTTTTTCACTGTAATTGTTTGAAGCGTTTATTTTGACTGATTTTTAGTCTTTTGCACTTGTTTAACACTTTTTATTACAATTCAGTCCTACGTCGGTCTCTCCGTAGGTTATGGCTTTAAGACTTGCCACTGAATTCACTCGTGTTGTTATATAACTGATTTTTAGTTATTTGTGCGTATTTATTCAATTTCACTACTTTAATGAGGTTAGTTTTCACTTGCGGATAGTTAACACACTATCCAACCGACTGCGCCAATTTTGTTGTTGCCTCGCGTGGAAGAAAACACAAGCGAACTTTGTTTTAAATAAATTTTAATGAAATTCAAGCAGCATCCCGACTTACTCTCTAAATACAACTGAAAAACTTTCTTAAGTAATTGTTGCCTTATATAGCTAACGCCCAAGTGGCCTGCATTCATTTGTCCTTATCCTTTATTACAAATGCCCACATGTGAGCAAACGTAACATGCGTTTCTTTGTTGTTATCTATTATATGTTTACTTTTACAATTTCCCACATGTGAGAAAACGGACCATGCATTTCCTTGCTATTGTCTTGTACTCGTATTTGTTCACATTTAAAGATTCTTTATGACTGCCCACATGGCCACGGGTACAGTCGAGATGCAGTGTACAAGAGTAAAGGGGCGACGACGTAACACGCAGTATGGAGCACGCATCACTGTACATTTGGTGGAAGGGGCCTACTGTTTTCTTCCGCCAAGATTCTCGGAGAAAATAAAAAAAACAACGTCAGGTTGAGGAGCTGAACGAGATCACAAATTACAATCTCATATTCGAGGGTAAAGACGACACAAGGGGTGGTTATTTCAAAATAAAATTTGTTCAAGATAGCAACGATGAATAAAAAGCATTTTTTGTCATACAACATTGTTTTTATTTGCAATTCACTTTTTCCATATCACAACTGTATGAAGAAATAATGGACTGATTTCATATGTAGTTTAACGTTGTATTAAAATGTCACTTATATAATTTCAAAACTCAACATTTCTTACTCTGTAATAAAAACACATTTACTTCCGTATTCTGTTGGAGGCTTTTTCAACATCACAACACTCACATGTATCCGGTCCGGATTCGGCATTGTCATAAAACCATGGACAGGAATTGTAGTGTATTCCGTGAATTGATGTGGTAGACGGGATCTTTGAGTATAACTTTAATGTTTTGATATCACTTAGCAGCCTCTCACGATGTTCATCCAGAAGTACATCCATGTATTCCGCAACAAAGTCGTCATATTTGCGTAGTTCCACAGCACTAGTCATCTTGTTCGCACAAAGTTTGTTTGTACACTGAAAATGTTTTCAATGAGAGGTTTTGAACTACACAATATGGGAAAACCTCTCATTGAAAATGTTCTCCCTGAATTTGTACGAGAGAACGGGTTTGATAATTTCATGTAGTTGTGAAATGCGATGTTTAAATCTCAACCTATCACGAGCATGCATTTCCCACTCGCCTTTACGACTCATGCGATACGCATAGCCCCAGGCTATCATATACCTCATGTGACCGCTGTCTGCGAATCTAACGTGTTTTGCAATTTCAGCGAGTTGTGATAGGATACTGGAATGCATTCACATTACGTCTTTTATATCTACCAATGAATTATGCGCCGAAGGAAAACCTAGCTATTTTACAAAAGCTCGATTTTTAACCCGTTTCAAAATCTTACCAACAAGGTAAACATCGGGATATTTCACCTTTAATAATTCTGTTTCAAAGAAACCACCTTGTATGGTGTTACCTTGATAATCTTGAAGAAAGTATGTCCGTGGTTGTGTTTTTCTCACTTCCTTTATAGTGAATATTTCAGTCGACCAGTTTGGTGTGTAGCCCTTTTCAAACACATGCTTGTATTTACTTATTCGCACATGATTTTAAATTTTAAATCTAGGCTTTGACACCACCTTAACTTTCTTATAAACAGTTGCAAGTAGATGTACTTCATTTGTTGCTTTAACATCTATGGGACGCATCTTGATTATGCGATGTTTTGTTTTGTTGTATTTGTCTGTCAACTTCTGTATAATGCTAATCCAATGATAATTCCCATTCATGCTGAACTCTTTCCGCATTTTGCTCTTCAGTGTGCGATTAATTCTCTCGACAATTGCTGATTTGAATGCACTGAATGTAGAATAATGGATTATTTCAAAGGATTTTATCATTCGACGAAATATTTTGTTAAAAAAATTTCTTCTATAGTCAGTTGGCAGATTTCTGGGTATACGTCGTTGTTTGAGAACTGATTCCATAGCCTTAGCTACATCATTGGAATTTTTAATTTTGACGGGGAGAGCCCAAGCGTACTTGGAAAATGTATCAATTATTGTCAATAAAAATTTATAACCGCGATTTTCAGATGCATACGCACTCATATCAATAAGATCTGCCTGCCAAAGATCATCAATACCCCTTATAACAACACGTCAGCGTTCAAAGTTTTTTCGAGCTGTTCTATGGAGTTCATTTACAATTTGTCTTCTACTCATCTTGAAAAATGTATAAATAAAAGTTCTGTGATGGCTTTTATAAGAAGTTCTTCTTTTCCAAACACAAAAAGATGCTGCACTTTAAACACCCTTTTACAATGATGGTGGCAGGCCCATCTGGGAAGACGACATTTATAGAATATCTTCTTAGAAACAATGCAATGATTCAACAATCAGTGAAGAAAATAATTTGGTGTAACGCTGAACAGAGTGCTATACCACGGCAAGCGCCATTTGAAAATATCGAATATTTGAACTCTATTCCTGAGGAATTTGCAAAAAGCGCAAATCAACGAATCCTAATTGTACTGGACTATATGATGTTAAATGCCTTTTCAAGACACGTATGTGAATTGTTTACGAAAGGATCGCATCATCGTAACCTGTTTGTCGTTCTGGTGATTCAGAATGTTTTCCATCAAGGAAAATTTTGCCGAGATATTTCGCTAAACTGTAAGTATCTAGTATGCTTCAAGAAACCACGAGACAATAGTCACTTTCATCATCTTGCTAAACAGATAAACCCGGAAAACAGTCCGGAGCTTATGAGAATATATAAAGAAATAACTCAACAACCTCATAGCTATTTGCTAATAGACCTAACACAGGATATAAATGACACCTTACGTTTTCGCACCGACATATTTAATACCACATTTGTAACGTGTTATTGCTCCCCAGATAGTTTGAAAGAAGACAATGGTGTCACGAATGAGACGATTAAAGGACAACAAGCATATGCTATACGTTCTTTAAAAAGCTAGTCCGTGTTTAAGAACGGCTATACTGAAAACCGCCGATCCCGAAGTAATTAAAACTCTATGTGAAATCACATACAATACACTGAAAGGAAATCAGTTGTCTAGAGGAAAAATATTCTCCCGGCTTTGTAAATATAAAAAGAGTATGCGTAAGCTAGCGGAGGCTAAACGATCCGTTCCACGCCAACGTAAAGTGTTAATTCAACAAGGCGGATTCTTACCCGTATTGCTAGGAAGTGTTCTTTCGGGTGTGATAGGGTCTTTAATTGAAAAATATGCATAGAAATCGCAGTCAATAAAATGCTTCTATTACCCCCGGAAGTATATGAACGTTTGAAGGAGACAGTTGAGAGCACTAGTACACAGACACTGTTTGAAAAAAACATGAGTAAGATACTGAACAATAAGCGCCAAAATGATGAAACAAAATGGTTTCAGTACCGGAATGTGCTAATACAATTTTTAAATGCTTGACGAAAAAAAAAATTCTTTATGGAGATGAAAGCTGAAAATCTTTCATCGAAAAACCGCATGGATAGTCAGAAATATAAGAATTTGCGTGAAATCAGCACACAGACGAGGTTCTATTTAAAAACGAAATACCCACACAAACTTCGCCTCCACGACCGGAGGGGATATTTGAGTCGATAAACGAAATAACACCGATGAAGCAAGAATTGCCAGCTGCTTTTAAGCGACGATTATCAGCAAGTGGAATAGCAAAAAGTCTAAAACCTGCTTCCAAAATAAGGAAAAGTGTTGCTGATTCATTTGAAAGAACCAGCAGAGACTAAAAGATAATGACCGGCGAAGATGGTATGTATACAATTCCAGCGGATATGAGTGTGTATGAACTGGATGACGTTTTCACTGATTTAGATGCAGTAGATTATGGAGGTGCTGCAATGTCAGATTTCGATGAAGTAGGTCGAAAGTCTGGCAAGCAATCTATATTAAGACCCTCTCATCTAAACCATGATCAATTTGAGACTCACACTCCCATAAGAAAGCCTGCTTGGCAAAATGAGCGGTTAAGATTGAAGACAGAGCCTAGTTCCATAGTTAAAAACGTGAATTGGTACAGAATTTAAAAAAATGCCTATAAACATAATAGAGTTCTACGTGTGTCTCTTGAGCAACAGTTCCCTAGGCATTTACCCTGACAATACGCTATCATCTTTCGAAAATATATTACCAAGTGTGTGTAAGTTTACCGGCAATTGGTATGTTGTTATAACAGACATCGCTCTGCCATAAATAAGAAATAAGAAAAGAATATCAGATAAGAGAGGTATTTCTAAACGGCCTGTACCCACTGAAGACGTAAGCGTTGCCAAGGTACCACAATCTGTACCAATTGAAAAAGATTCAAAAGCAATAATCGCTAAATTTGATGAATTGGGAAAGCAACATGTGCGTTTTAGATGGTATGCTCATGATTTGCAAAAGTTATGTTACAAGGAAAATGATCTGAATTTTTCATCATTTCTTTCGTCAAATTTTTAGCAATTAGACCTACCTTTTATAACTATTACCTGGCCGAAATAACACAAATAATGTACGATCGTATTGAAGAAAATAGAGTTGGAAAGGTAATTTCCGACATAAGAAGTATTATAGAAGAAAGAGATTTTTGCATACATATTTATCAGTCCGGTAAGATTGCGGAGAAAGTTTATTTAAAGTCATATGCAAAATTTGAATCATTCCGAGCGCTTATAGACTACATAATTGGACAGATACCAAGAAACAAACGAAATCACAATTAATTATTACCGATGGTTATCCGTCAAATAGTTTAAGGAAGAAACGGGAGAAAGAAGCGGGTATTCAACCGACCACCCATACATTTTTTAACTTCCCAGTATATGGGAAGTTCTTGTAATCGACTCGAAAATCGAAATTGAAATTATCAACATATCTTTACGTTTTGAGGTCTTACGAGTATATTTTGAGTGTTTTTAGAAAGAAGTATGTATGTGTGTGTGTGTGTGTATGTACGTACGTACGTACGTCCGTACGTACGTGTGTGCGTTCGTGGACAGTTTTTTCAAAAAGCGTAACTCACGTAAACAAAGTCGTTAAGGTGTCAATCGAAGCGTCTTTGGAAGTTTAATATGAATAGTTTTTGGAACATTTCGGTCGGGGGGGTTTGCTGTTTTGCCCCTTTGAAGGTCATTTGTGTCATGGATTATATCTCGCAAACCAAACATGCGATTTTCATTGTTAAGGTGTCAATCGACGCGTATTAATATTTGTATGATTCTATTAAGTTTTCAAAAAAATAATATAAGCTGTTTTTAAATTTAAGGGAAAAAAATGCAAAAAATTAGGGTTTTTTTTCATAAACAATAAGTTTTTAACCTGATTTACGCAACACAGTAATCAATGTTTATAAAATTTATACATTTCAAACAGTTTTTGTAAAAAAAAACTAGCAAAACTTTTTCTTATGATTACAAAAAAAATTAAATTAAAAATCAAAAATCATAAGAAGTCGTCATGATCTTGAAGGTCATTCATGTAATTCACCATATCTCGCGAACCAACTATAACATTTGCATCAATAAGGTGCCAATCAACGCGCAATAACATATTTATAATGTTTTCAGATTATTAAAAAAATCGTTGAAGCCGTTTTTTAATTTAATAAAAAAATATTGTGAAAATTAGGGTTTTCTCCAAATCAAAATATTTTAACCTGATTCGCTCATATCAGCCGTCAATGGTCATAAATGTTATATACTTTAAGCAGTTTTTATAAAAAAACATTAAAGCATTGTTACATGATTACAAAATGAATTCAATAAAAACTAAAAAAAATATTAATAGTCCATGTAAAAAGGGTTCATACGCATAATATTACCTGATATCTTTTTCTAAAGACATCGTCCTTATGTCAAACAAAGCTTTTTAATATTTTCAGTACTCATGCAGGCTTTCAATAATGTTCAATAAGCCGTTTTTTATTTTAATGGAAAACTATTTAAAATCAATAATCAACGTTTTCAATGGCAAAGTGTTTTGAAGATTAAGATATCTTATTGAAAAAAACTATTTTTTTCATAATTGCAAAACATTTATAGAAAGTATTATTTTTCCATTCATATTTATAATAAAAAAATTGAAAACAACAATATTACCTAATTTCATTTACTCTAATGACGTGGTTTCTAAAAAAAAGTCTTTTCTATCTAATTTTCCAAAGCAAATGTTCTACGTTCCCATCGAATAAAACATCATAGTTTTCTTATACTCCCAAAAACATTCATACAGAAACAATAAACATAGAATATGTGTAATGAATAAAAGAGGGTCCATCAAATATACAAGGATCATTTGCTAAATCTTTGAAGTTTATTTATTGTAAGAGTTACTTAATTTTAGATACTTCCTGCTCTACTTCAGTAAGTTTTGATAATTTGCGTATAATCAGACTTCGAAATTTTACTGCGTTTTACATGCTGTTTTAAGATCAACTTCAAAATGAGAAACATGATTATTAGTGTTCGATAGATCATGGATAACTAACTTCCCAGTAAAACTTGGATATTTATAATATTCCCTTTAAATTGGAATGTTTGAAAATTATTTAAATTATACGAAATCTAGTAATCTCATACTCTATGGTAGCTTGTGGGTATACGGTGCAGTTACTGCGACAAACCCTTTCGTAAGCAGCATAGCTTACATCTTAAATGTGAGTTTCCACTCCACCCAAGAGGTACCACATCCAGAGCGTTAACCGACTTATAGTGATCGGTTTCCCCGTAAGTAGGTTCGCTAGCAACCGAAACTTAATTTTATAATTTTCCAAACAATATTTGAACGGTATAACAAAAATTCATTGCATTCTAAATAAAAACTTTTGTTAAATTGTACGAGAAGCATCCTAGCGAAACTACTTTTAGGCTTATTGCACTTTAAAAAATAAATAACAATAAATAACAATAAAGAATGGTAACAATAATATTAATAATAATAATAAATAGTAATAAATAAAAGTAACAATAAAAGCAACAATGAAAAAATCAATAAAAAAATTCAGTCCCTGAGCTATTGACAACTGTAAATTGTTCTAAACACCTCATGATATTAAGCCAGAAAATCATAAAATCATTTCAAGTATCCGCGTTCTGGAAAAGGTAATAGTTTTTTAGTCAATAACATTCGAACTATATGGTTTCTCATTATCCATACTTGATACGGCATTTGTTGTTCAGGAGTTTTATTAAAACATAAAAGGGTTGCAAAATATATGGCAAATGCTCCACAATCAATTCCGTTACTTTGATGTTGAACTTTATGAAAAACAAATTTTTGTTTAAAGCGATAAATTGCATTCAAATAATCTATCTGATCATCTTCCAAACGATTTTTATTTAAACTATCATAAATGTGAACGTTTCCGTTGCCATAATATTTTGTGCAAATCCAGTGGCCTATGATGTCCGCACCCACACCACCACTGTTTATAATTTGAATGTGAATGTGAATTTGTGGGATCTATCTATTGATTCTAAATAACGCAAAAAGAGCATTGTAAAGCATGTGTTTTGAGCGAAGTTGAATACTCCTCGCGAAGTTAGGTTTCTATTCATAATTTCTTGAAACAGATTTATATGATTATCGGTTAAATAACACTGAGGCAGCAAAATTTCTTGACATTCTGCAACCGGTACATTGAAATAGTAAGGCTCCACGTTATTGTTTTGTTCATTATCATAATTAATGAAATTGTCATTTATGTTGATATTTTTATCAAAACTATTAGCGATGCTGCTACCACGACTAACATTTATATTATGTACTTTAATAGTTTTATCAATGATGGTACTAGTTACGTCGTGATTATAATTATCTTTATCATTTTTTGGTATTGATTTCTTTGGCGTTAATTTTACAACTTCCACAATTATCAACGGAAGGTTTTTCGCCAAGAATCGCATATACTGGTTTATGATAGCTAAAATACGTTTCAGAAACCCCACAATTAATGTGCTTGATGTTAGAAAAAATAACATCAATTTGTGTATTAAAATTTGTTGTAACCCACAATTAATGTGCTTGATGTTAGAAAAAATAACATCAATTTGTGTATTAAAATTTGTTGTAACACTGTTCGGTGGCAAAGTTGAGACTAATTTATGTTTCTTCAAAACCAACCAAATAGTTTTTTTCCGTCAGCATTGGTCCATTGGTCCGTCGAGCCGGATCTTATCCCGGCGCAATATTAGCGACGAGAATTTAACGTCGCAAACCTAGTGTTTTGAGTTCAGTGTCGTGTGTGTCATCCAGTGTTTATCAAATAGCAGGCAAATTCTCGCTTCACGATGGCTACAGGTGGAAGTATCGAAAATGCCAATGCTATCGACACTCAGCGACATAACCTGGAAGAACCGCAAAGGTTTATTAAAAACCACAAGAAGGACTCCAAAGCTCGATGCAGCAAGGAGTATTTCGAGTTAAAGGCTGATACTTTGGCTAGCAAATAGCAAGCATGTGAAGAGTGTCACTACAGGGTCAAGTTGAGCATGGCTGGCGATGCTAAAAAACTCATCGATTACATGAATGAATTCGAGGCAGCTGAGGCGTTGCACGATGAATATGCGGTCATCTTCAGATCGCGACTGAAGGATTATGACGGTTCATCTAGAGATACAGGATCACAAGGACCTCCCGCAACCCAGCTCAGTATTGAAGCGGATCTGCCGTTAGAGCGCATCAAGATCCCTCATTTCCATGGGAATTACGCAAATTGGGCGTCATTTCAAGACCTTTTCTCCACTTTAGTGCATAAAAGTGAGAGACTTAGTGCTGTGCAAAAGATGCATTATCTGCGAGCATCAGTGTCGGGCGAGGCCGAACAGCTCATCAAGCATTTGAGTATTACGGGCAGCAACTACGAGGCGGCTTGGGCGCTGATGTGCAAAAGGTATGACAACAAGCGCGTAACTGCAAACGCACTGATGAAACTGCTTTGAGACATTAAGCCTACAAGTTCTAATAACGCCAGTGGCGTTAAAAATATGCTCAACTTAACGAATGAAGTTTTGAGTGGTATGCGAACTGTAGCAGGAAATTTGGGCGATGTGATGCTTACTTATCATCAGCAGCAACGCTTAGATGGGGAAACTTCTCTCGAATGGCAGAAGCACATTGGGGCTTCGTACGAGATTCCGTTTGTGGAGTTTCTCACACAACGTCTAGTGATCCTAGAAGCCACAACAAGCACGGAAAAACGTCCGAAATATGGCGTTCATGTCGCGGAAGTCGGCAGGACTGACTCATGTAAAGTTTGCAAGGGTAGTCATGCCACGCTGCAGTGCTCCAAGATTCGTGAGGCCAATGTAAGAAATCGAATCGAATTGGTTAAAAAGCACAAACTATGCTTCAACTGTTTGCGCAGCGATCATGCCGTATCGACATGCCCATCAAATAAGCGATGCAGATCTTGCAACAAAAAGCACCACAGCTTATTGCATATTGAACAACTGCCAGAGGAGATAAAATCTCAAAATACGAATCCTTCAACTTCGGCTCTCAACGCCGTCACTAAAAAAGACGAAGCTCATTCTGTGGTGTTACTAGCTACAGCTATCATTGAAGTGAAGACAATTTATGGAACGTTTCTGCCGCTGAGAGCTTTAATTGATCAGGGATCGCAACGATCTTTCATCACTGAGTCGGCAGCTCAACAGTTAGGATTGAAGCGCAAATTCGCCAAGGTTGATATCCATGGTATAAGCAGCCAACGAACTTCAGCTCGAGGAATCTTTAATGTAGAGTGCAAACAAAGGGGATCAACTGACTATCTGCGCTTCGATTTACCTATACTCGCCAAAATAACAGGTGAAATTCCTCAATGCGAAGTTAGCCAATTTACTATGGGCAACAGACCCGATCTCGCTGATCAGAAGTACTACAAGCCAGGTCCTATTGATAAACTTGTGGGAGCCGATGCATACGGAAACTTCGTTTTACCCGGGCTGAAGATGATTTCCAACAGCCAACTGGTTACTCAGAACACCAGATTTGGTTGGATCATGTCAGGCCCTATCGGCACCCGAACCCCGCCGAGAATTCATGTCTCCATGGTCAGCACTCAAGAGCTGAGTGACAGCCTAAAGAAGTTTTGGGAATTAGAAGAAGTAGCTTCATCCGAGCAGTTAAGCCCCGAGCAGTTAAGCCCCGAGCAGGCAGATTGCGAAGTTCATTTCGCCCAAACCACTCGCCGAGACGCGGATAGTGGAAGATATACTGTGCGTCTTCCGTTCAAGGCAGAGGCAAAGCCCGGTGAGGCATTGGCCTCCAACATGAAGGATGCGATATTAAGTTAAGACAAGTTAAAATTGATCCCAGAGATCGCAACTATCTAAGAATAGTCTGGAGACCAGTCACTCCAGGACCAATTAAGCACTACCGCTTGAATACCGTCACTTATGGTACGGCGTGCGCATCCTATCAAGCGGTCAAGGTGCTCCAAAGATTAGCTCAGGATGAGCAATTCAAGCACGAGCAGGCTTCCAAAGTGGCTCTGAGCGATTTTCATGTGGACAATGTACTCACCGGTGCTAATTATATAAGCCAAGCCGTATCGCTACAAAAAAGCGTCACCAGGTTACTGGCAGCTGGAG
Source organism: Oxycera nigricornis (assembly GCA_963942545.1). Classification (NCBI taxonomy): domain Eukaryota; kingdom Metazoa; phylum Arthropoda; class Insecta; order Diptera; family Stratiomyidae; genus Oxycera; species Oxycera nigricornis. The sequence goes on along the minus strand of OZ012659.1, from coordinate 51,094,876 downwards.
GTTTCAGCATCCGCAAGTGGTCTTCAAACTGTCCAGAGGTATTGGATTCAATACCCGAAAAGGACCGCGCTCTTCCAGCGCCTATCTCAATAAACTTTGAGAATTCAATTAAAACTTTGGGCCTTCAATGGAATCCACTCCTAGACGTTTTCACCTTGAGCATATCGCTACCTGAGCTTAAAAAAGGAAAGGTGACGAAAAGGCTAGTAGCATCAAGCATTGCCAAGCTTTTCGATCCTCTGGGTTGGCTACAGCCCTCTATGGTCATAGGAAAGATATTATTACAAAGGCTGTGGCTCGTTAAAGTCGATTGGGATGACCAGCTCCCAGAGAACATTATTGATGCTTGGAAGAAATACCTATCTGTTTGCTGTGCTCTTGGAGGCATCAGCATTCTTCGTTTTGTTGGATACACAGTCAAAGAAAAGGTGGAACTGCATGGTTTCAGCGATGCATCAACGGATGCCTTTGCAGCTGCAATATATTTAAAGGTGATCAATTCCCTGAACGAGATTAGAGTTCACCTGCTGACATCGAAGACTAAAGTGGCCCCACTAAAGGTGCAAAGCATTCCTCGACTGGAGTTGTGCGGGGCCGTATTACTATCCAAACTGATGCGAAAAGTCTAAAAAACGTTACATATGAATGATGCAACGGAAACTTATTATTGGACTGATTCGACCATTGTCTTAGCTTGGTTGTCCGAACATCCAAGTAAGTGGAAAACATATGTAGCAAACAGAGTGAGCGAAATTCATTCACACGCTAAATCATCCCAATGGCGTCACGTGGAATCGCAGTTCAATCCAGCTGACTGCGCTTCGCGAGGCTTAGCCCCATCGAAACTCATCAATTATGAGCTATGGTGGAAGGGACCGGAGTGGTTGCACTTTCCTAAATTGGAATATAATTCCCAAGCCACACTAACTGCAAACAATCTAGAGAAGAAAGAGCCCAAAGTACATCTTACTACTTATGAATTGGGTGAAATACCACCATCGCTGAAGGATGCCTGTTCCAATCTTCGGGCTCCACCTACAGCATCAATCTTATCGAAATACTCGAACTACCAAAAGCTCATTCGTGTAGTCGCCTATTGCCTTAGATTCAAGTATCGTGATAGGCATCCAAGGTTTTTGTCCTCCCAGGAGTTACAGAGAGCGAAACTAACCTGTGCTCGCCTATCGCAGCAAGCTTCTTTCCAAGAGGAAGTGCGCCGATTGCATCGCCGTCAGCCGATACTACCTACGTCAAAATTGCTACCATGAGCTCCATATCTCGACGCTGAAGGGATAATCAGGGTAGGTGTACGGTTGCAGAACGCCGATATTAGCGATTCAAGAAAGCATCCCATAATTATCAGCGCGACTTGTCCGCTGGCCACATTAATAGTAAGGGCTTTTCATCTCCGAGCCCTCCACGGCAGCAATCAGATTACAGTAGCAGCTATTCGAGATCAGTTTTGGATACCTCAAGCTCAAAAACTGGTAAAAAGCTGCATTCACAAATGCATGGTATGTTTTAAATCAAATGCCATACCGCTAACGCAGCTTATGGGAGCGTTGCCGAAGGAGAGAGTAACTCCGTCAAGGGCGTTCATTAAGGTAGAATTAGATTTTGCTGGACCCATCCGCATAAAATGGTACTCTGGAAGGGGTTCCAAATCGACAAAATCCTACATAGCATTGTTTATCTGCCTACCCACGAAGGCAATGCATCTAGAGGTGGTCAGTGATCTCACCAGCAAATCAGGCATTGCCGCAATAAAGCGATTTGTGTCCAGGAGACATATACAGCGATTGTGGCACCAACTTTGTTGGAGCTAGTAAGGAAATTAAAGCACAATTTGAACAGCTGAAGGGATACACTCAGGCATATCTTGCCCAAGAGCAAATCAACTGGCACTTCAACCCACCAGCCAATCTGCATTTCGGAGGTTTGTGGGAAGCTGGAGTGAAGTCAGTAAAACTTCATTTAACCAAAACCATTGGACAAACTTTGCTGAACATCGAAGAGATGTATACGGTTTTGACTCAGATCGAAGCAGTATTAAACAGTCGCCCTCTTGTGCCAATGTCTAGCGACGTCAACGACGTGCAAGCTCTGACACCAGGACATTTTCTTATTGGACAATCACTGATATCTCTTCCTCAAGAACCTATCAGTGAAGATGTCAGCCTCCTAACAAAATGGCGCGTTACCACTGCTTCAGTCCCAAACTTCTGGAAAAGTAGATCTACCGAATATCTCTCAAGGCTCCAAAACAGACCCAAATGGATGCAAACCCATGAGAACATACGCGTCGGACAGCTAGTGCTTGTCAAAGGTGAAAATTATCCTCCAGCTAAATGGCCTTTAGCAAGGATAATTAAAACACATCCGGGCCAAGACGGTCTAGTAAGAGCCGTGACGATAAGTCTCAATGGACGCCTAACTGAACGTCCAATCGTCAAGATATGCCCATTGCCCATACCCACAGCAGAGAAAAGAAACCTCAAAGCAATTTGAACAGACGACAGAAACCGGCGAATCAGAACCAAGCAATGAACAGCCTGCTGTGCCCGTAGAAGACACCACGATGCGACACAGGCAAGCTAGATCTGTGAGAGACGCTCGGTCGTACTCAAGTCTGCTTATGTTCCTGCTCGTAATCTGTTCTGTTCCCTTTGCGAAATCTGCCAATCACACCTCTGGTGTGAGCGTCACTCCAGTTAATAACGGATTTGTTGTGGAACATATCGGAAACGCCCATTTAAACCGCGGCTCTCTACAAATTCATGTTAAGATTGCATGGGCTGATATGCAAAAGGATAAAGGAAACCTTCAAAGGGCTCTTGATAATTTGTCTCAGCTATGACGCAATAGTCTCATTTACTCTGATAGAGTACCTTGCGAGGATCCTATACAGCATGTATCTACCATCAATGACGATATTATACATAAGATACATACACTGCATTTCGTCCGGAGCAGGCAAGGGCGTGGTCTACTGGGTAAAATGCTAACCACTCTGCTTGGCGTTAATGATGACATTTACCGAGACATCGAAAAATACACGCAAATCAACAAACCTTGAAACATACGGTGGACAAAGAAACCAGGCTATTTTTACGAGCAACACAGCAGCTAAACAAGACTCATTCCATGATAAATAGACAATTAACCCTCTTCAACAATGGATTTAACGTAGCAATGCAAAAGGTTAAGAAATTCGACTCCTGGCTGTCCACAGTGGATCACAATGAACTTAACATTCAATTCTTGGAGATCTACCAGCGAGCGCTAAACTTCATGACGGAAGTGCAAAGCAAGTATGCAGCCATACTCAATGTCGTCTTCAATGTCAGGCGCATTTTAGATCTAGTACAGCCTGCAGAATTGATGGCAATAATCAACCGAACAGAATCTGCTCTCCCAACGTCATTGAAAGTGTCGCATTTTCCTCTGAACGAGGTTGCAGTCCATTTCGAACATGCGTGTTACATCATTGGTTACCTGCAAATAATCGATCAGCAGCGCTATGAGCTGATAAAAACGACAACGATCCCACACTCTCTTCTCAATCGCACGTATGCCGTGTACAAAATATCAGCGAATATCCTTGGAGTAGACTTTCATGGTCAAACCTACTTCAAAATTTCCGAAGATGAGCTACGAGAAGCACAAAGTATCTCCAACCAAACGTACGTGGTACTGCCCAGCACCTTATTTGATTTAAGGAATAAGCCACATTGCATCATTAAGGAGCTTTACAACTTGTATGAAGGAAGTAATTGCACAACCCGGACTTTTGCTCTAGGTCCGGATATTAACGTAATTTGGAAAAAATTATATGCTAGGAACAAATGGTTGTTCGTGGCTCCGCACGCGGTGCCAGCTCATGTCGTTTGCGAAGCATCTCGCGAAGAGATTCTCCCTCGCAGCACTGGACTACTGTCTGTATCACCGGGCTGCACATTGATAACACACGATCACATTCTCATCCCGGAACGCGAGCGCAGTGGTGATGTTATCCAGATATCCACCAAACAGAAACAAATCCCGCTATCAGTGAAGCATGAACGAGCCCCCATACTTACAAGGGTCAACATCATCAAGGCATCCGAAGGCTACTCAGCACTCATTGACGGAGCCCAACGAACTTTCGATGAGCATCAAGAGGCGATCTGGAAGCCACATCACATAACTTTAATTTCATCTAGTGTCATATCAATTATAATGTTTGCAATTGTAATTATTGTATTGCTATATCTATGTCATGTCAAAAAGGGAAAGTGTAACAATAGGACGATCACGCGATGGTACGAACAGGATGAAACTCCGAAGCTCCAAACTCCGGAACCAAATTAAAAAATGGTTATTATGGTTAAGATTAAGAACATCCAATGCTGGAATATCTGCCACTGGTGATGGAGCGGAGATACCCTAGATGCACTATAATCCTCAAATTATAGTGATTGCAGGTACCTTAAACCTCGCTATAATCCTTAAATTATATCGAGATGTTTGAGGCTCAACTAACTCTACAATACTTAAATTGTAGAGCGATATACCTACGCTATAGAACGAAAGGAGGAATATATCGGGAAGACAAATGAAAACACACAATTAACGCTGTGCTTGGTTTGATTGACTCCAGCGAGCGGCGTCCATTTCTTTAATTTATAGATCAATAATTGACCTGTCAGCATAATGCCGCTTGCAGGTCAATATTCGTTAGTCTAAAGTACAGATACAAACAAAAGCGGGTCAGCGAAAGTACGAACGGAAATGGGGTAATGTGAATGCTTGCACATTACATTGCTCGCGCGGGTATTCAACCTGGGCATTCCCTCAGATGCATGGTCGTTGCATACCTGGGAATGCGCGGGTTGAATGTACTTAGAAAATATGCGAACAACTATATTGAAATTAAAGTCACCTATCAAAAGTGCTGGGCAATCAGTTGGTCGCTTTTGTATTAAAGTATTGAAAGTACTTTCAAACATACGCTTTGTTGCTTGGGGGGATTTATAGCCACTAATTACGTAATAGTTGTATATTTTTATCACAAACAAGAGAATATGCCCTTTTCTACTAGTATGTTGTTCGCTTTAAATAGTTTCAGTTTTTAAGTTATTTTTTACGTAGCATACCAATCCTCGATTTTGTTTATTATGATTAAATCTTAAAGCAATACCGTAATTTTCAATTTCCAAATTATCTTTGTCGTTTGAAAGTGTTTTACTGAAAATTAATATATCAGCTCGGTGATACCATTTATCTTTATTGATGTATATGAGTTTAATTTTTAAGGGGCCAACATTTTGATAGATTATTTTTATTCCAGATACGTTTTCTAAACTGTGATAAGATAATTTTAATTCTTTGTAAAATCTCAATCGCTGCAGTTCTGTTAGTGCTGGACTGTTAACTTCAGAATTTATTCTTTTGCCCGGTAATTTAAATTCTCCCAATATGAATAACCCAAATAGTTTAGTCACTCAACTTAACGCAACGTACAACATCGACAAAGTTCGTCGTTCAATTATTGTAAAATCCAAGCAAATGTTATCATAAGTTTGACCCTGACTTTTGTGAATAGTTATTGCTTCTGCAGGGACGACGGGAAATTGATTCTTAATAACTCTATATTTGTCATCATGAACCATATTTATTTGAACCGAAATTTTTTTTATGGGCTTTAAAGTGTGATCTATATTATGTTTGGTCATATATTCATGATAACGAGTTCTAGCTTTTGCACCAACTCTCGGAAATTGAAACTTTAACCACAATATAGATGGTTTATCTTCCAATTGACATTCAATGTCTTTCAAAACACCACAAGCACCATTTTCTAATCCATCTTCAACATCGATATTAGTTACTACCATATATTTAATATTTACTTTGAGTTGAATATCTTCAAGTAACTTACTACTGCTACTATTTTTCTTTTTCAATGATTGCAATATTAATTGTTTTTCATGTTCATCTACGTCTTTCGAAAAAGTTACTTCAGCCGATGAAGTATATAATTTGCTTCTACTTTGAGCTATTTTTTTACATTGTAGGACGTTACATTAACATTAGTAGCATGTAATCTTCATTCATTTTCTAGATTTAATTAATTTTAAATCATTACCGGTCATTTTTCCAAGAGCTAAATTATTTAAGGCATTCGTGAAAGACAAATCATCTTTCTGTCGCATTACCTCCGTTAGCTCGTAAAAATCAAATTGGTCCCAAAGGGGGTGTACATCAATAAATGGTGCCATTTTGTTTTAAATCACCTACCGCTAGTATAGATATGGCACCAAATGTTTCATTTCTTCCAGTTATTTGCCTTAATCTCGTATTAACATGACCTAACATAGTACAGCTCACCATTGAAATTTTGTCAATGATCAACAGTTTTAGCTGACTTAACTTTTCTCGAATGGTATCTGCTAAATCACTAGATAATTGCGCTATATTTGTGGCAGCACCGTCTGGTGCGCCAACAAGGCGATCTCGCCGTAAGCTCGACAGCTGTGTGGCAGCGCCGTCAGGTGCGCCAAGAAGACGATCTCGCCGTAAGCGCGACAGCTGCGAGAGCTGAAAGCCATCTTCTGCCCGTGTCTGCGAAAGCTAGAGGCTCACGCCATATTGTGACTTTATTATTTGGTGTAAAAAGATAGAACTTGCTTTCGTCAGCAGAAATAGCCCTCTGCCCTCGAAAGCTAACGTGGTAACGATAAGAACAGAATAATTCAACAAAGTGGATAAACACGGCGTAATAGTGCCTCAAACAAGAGCGCAGGCACGGGGCCAGGTCCAGCACCCAGCGGGACAAAGCACACAGCCGCCATTTTCGAAAACTGCCACGCCGATCCTTGCAAGTGCTTTAACATCACCGACACCAACGTCCAGCCACAGCGTCGTCTTTCAAGGTGCCAGTCTCTTGACCCACCCAACTACCGCAGAGCTAGGAGCTGCAAGCAACTTCCCGCAGACGCCTACTACAGCCAACCCGCCGGAAGACCAGAACACATCTTGTTGGCCATCTACATCTTTACTGTGTCTCGCTGAGGTAAGCCACGTGCATTTCACTGACGACACCCACGCTGACGCTACCGCTGCCAAACATATCCGATTGGAGCCTTCGAACCATCTTGAAGACTCTCCGCAGACTGTTACCCACGAGCCTGGCTCCAACGACAAGGCCAATAGCACCTTCAAGCCAATTATAGCCTCTCTTGACGTCACGTGCCATATCAACGCAGGGAACAGATCTAGGCACGAGACTGATGCAAACACTTGCGACGAGCATATCAACATTGCCAACGACGAAACCACCGCCATGTCCATCGCACATGAATGTTTCTTGCCACTGTTCTGGCGACCCAAGCCAAAGGTCTGGTTCTTACAAGTCGAAACAACATTCGCGGCCTACAACATTACTGAGGACATCGTGAAATATAACTTGACTGTCAACGCACTGGATTTAGCTGCAGTAGACCAGCTCGCCGATATTATTTCCGATCCGCCGCTATAAAACGCTAAAAGACGCTATTTTGGCACGCACAACAGATTCAGCAGAAAAACAACTACAAACAGTGCTAACAGGAATGCACCCCGTTGACTAAAAGCCATCATACCTTTGGCGCGAGATGAAGGCGTTGACTGGCGACAAAATCTCGGACGATGCTTTGAAGGTTAAATGGTTGGACCTTCTACCTCCAAATGCAGCTATGCTTCTGCGAGTTATAGATGAAGCCGACATACTCAAGTTGACAGCCGCCGCTGACAAGCTGCTCGAGCAAAACACATCAATCACAGCCGTTAGTGCTCCAACCTCAAACTCAGGCCACACACCGGCCAATCCACGGCAAAACCTGAATCAAGACGTCGCGGACCTCAAGGTTGCCGTGGCCCGACTCACAGCCTTAGTACATGAGAGTCTCCTACGGAGTCCAGACCAGCAGACGCACCAAAGATACCAGGCACCGCACCCAAAACGAACCGTATCTCGCTCGCGTCAACGAGGACGCTCCGCTTCTCCAGCTACCAACGCATGGTGCTGGTATCACAAGAAGCACGGTCCCAACGCCATACGATGCACTCAGCCGTGTGCGTACCGTGCTCAAGCAACCAACCTGGAAAACGCCTAGAGCCACCTCTGATCCAGGCGGCAGAGGTCAGCTCAACATTAGCCGAAAACCGCCTAAACGTTTGTGATCGCAAGTCAAACCTACGGTTCCTGATCGACACTGGCTCGATTGCATCACTCCTACCAAAATCAGCAGTACGGAAACCTCTTCAACAACAGCCTCTGATCCTGCACGCTGCCAACCAGACACTCATCCACACATATGGCACACAGGAACTTACACTCAACCTTGGCCTCAGGAGAGACCTAACCTTCAAATTTATAATCGCTGACGTTCCACACGGAATCATCGGCGCAGATTTTATTACCACATATGGCCTGCTCGTTAACCTTCGTGGCCAGCAACTAATCGACACTCTCACTTCCCTAACGTGCAAAGGCACTCTTGATAAGGCAAGGTTCCACTCAGTGTCGACAGTCGAGCTTCTCATTCATCCTGAGAGTCCAACAGCGCAGAGATACACAAACTTACTCGAAGAATTTAAGGACGTTTTTGAGCCCAGCAACAGCCCCGCCCGACTCCCCGGACTGCCTGTCAAACACACCGTTACCACCACGGGACCACCAGTTGTCGAGCGCCCCCGTCGTCTTACAGGCGAGCGCCTAGCAGCTGCCAAGAAGGTCTTTGCTGATCTCTTGGAAAAGGGTATCATTCAGCCCTCTTCAAGCCAATGGGCCAGTCCACTTCCCCTGGTGCCGAAAAAGGACGGCTCCTGCCGTGTCATTGGTAACTACCGGCGTTTAAACGCCTGTACAGTGCCGGACAGATATCCCCTACCAATAATTGAAGACCTTCTACAAGAGAGTCAAGGTACGGTGTTTTCAATAATCGATCTGCAGAAAGCCTTCTATCAAATTCCGATCGCCAAAGAGGACGTCGAAAAGACGGCAGTTACAACACCGTTCGGTCTCTATGAGTTTATCGGAACGTCCCTTGGTCTACGTAATGCAGCGCAATCCATGCAGCGCACTATTGACCATGTACTACGCAAGCTGCCTTTTGCTAAAAACTACGTGGACGACATATTTATAGCTTCCAAGGACCACGAGGAACATCTAAAGCGCCTACGACAACTTTTAGAAACCTTACGTGAAGCAAAATTACGCATCAACAGGAAAAAGTGCACGTTCGGCACTCGACAGGCTCTCTATCTGGGATACGTGGTCACTAAAGACGGCTTTCAACCACCTGCTACAAAGAAGGAAACCATTCAGACCTTCCCACAGCCAGCAACAACAACTGAGATGCGCAGATTTTTGGGCATCCTGAGCTACTATCGACGATGTATTCCCCACGCTGCGGAACTGCAAGCGCCATTGCATGAGCTGCTCAAAGGTCTTCCGAAAAAAAGCAGGATAAAATGGACTCAAGAGACAGTGCAGGCCTTCCAACGCTGCAAAGAAAGCATCACAAACGCAGTTTGCACCACCTTTCTCAACCCTGAGGCGCCGCTCGCGTTCAGAACGGACGCTTCGGACAGTGCCATTGGAGCAGCCCTAGAGCAGCGAGAACTAGATGGCATTTGGCGTCCTCTAGGGTTCTTTTCTCACAAACTGAATGACACGCAGAGGCGTTACAGCACGTACGATCGAGAGCTTCTGGCTGTATACGCCTCCGTCAAACATTTCGAAAGAATCCTCGAGGGCCGCGAGTTCACCATCCACACGGACCACCAACCACTTGTTTACGCTCCGGCCCAACGCTTTGACAAGGCTTCACCCAGGCAGGTCCGGCATCTCGAATACATCCTACGCTTCAACACAAAACTCGTGCACGCCCGAGGCAAAGACAATGTCGTCGCTGATGCACTATCCCGAACGAGCACCCCCAGCCTGAGCACCATCAGCCAAGTTCCCATGACAGACGAAGACACTATCATAAACCAGTCGCCTGACACGGAGACCATCACAGTGCCGACAACGCTGGATGCTGCCACTATTGCAAAAGCTCAAGCAGCTGACGAGGAATTGCCTAATCTTATTGACAATTCGAGCCTCAACTTGCAAAGCGTGGACACAGATGGTTATCTTCTTCAATGCGCCGTGTCAGACAACACAGTACGGCCTTATCTTCCAATACCCCTACGACGCAAAGCGTTCGATACTGTCCATGGCCTATCACACCCAGGAGGTCGATCAACGGCACGTTCACTCGCCTTAAAATTCGTCTGGCCTGGAATTCGTCGTGATGCACACACCTGGGTCCGACAATGCGAGCCCTGTCAACTGACTAAGGTCACACGCCACAATCGTGTGGCTCTTGGGAAGTTCACTGAACCAGACAATAGGTTCGAAGACATTCACGTGGACCTTATTAAACTTCCACTAGTCCAAAGCATGCAATATTGCCTTACAATCGTCGATCGCTTCTCCCGATGGCCAATGGCGATTCCGCTGCCCAGCATTACAGCTATAACTGTCGCTAAGGCTCTCAATGACCACTGGATTTCTTTATATGGTACACCACTCTTCATCACTTCAGACCGCGGTAAACAGTTTGAATCAGACTTGTTTAAGCAGCTTACTCATTCACTTGGGGCCAAACTTCTGCATACCACAGCATACCACCCGCAGTCCAACTGTATGGTGGAAAGATTCCACAGAACGCTTATGGCTGCCCTCAGGTGCTGCCCACACTCGTGGATTGACGCGTTGCCGACGGTGCTGCTAGGCCTCCGTACGACATACAAAGAAGATTTACAGGCCTCACCGGCGGAGATGGTATACGGCACGACTCTACGCATCCCCGGAGAGTTCTTCACAACTTCTTCTACACAAGCAGACTCGTCCAGCTTCATGCAGCTTGCGTCAGCTGTTCCGTGCCATCAGGCCTGTGCCAGCCTCCAGACACTACTCGCATCAACCATTCTTCTATAAAGATCTCCGCACCTGCACACACGTTTTCAAACGGGTAGACGCCATAAAAAAAACCATTGGAATCGCCATATACTGGCCCACACAAAATTATCAGCCGTGATGATGACAGGACTTACATTATAGAAGTCAACAACTGTCAGAAAACAGTTTCCACGGACCAACTCAAGCCCGCTTATATGGAGATTGCAGAGTCCGACACTGTCGACCCCCGTGACACAAAAACCAGGACAGAGACTTGTCAAACCGCTCGGACGACTCCAATTTCGCTCCCACGTCATGTCACGTTCCCAGCGCTTGCTGCACTAGTCACTGGAGGGGAATAGATGTGGCAGCACCGTCTGGTGCGCCAACAAAGCGATCTCGCCGTAAGCTCGACAGCTGTGTGGCAGCGCCGTCAGGTGCGCCAACAAGACGATCTCGCCGTAAGCGCGACAGCTGCGAGAGCTGAAAGTCATCTTCTGCCCGCGTCTGCGAAAGCTAGAGGCTCACGCCATATTGTGACTTTATTATTTGGTGTAAAAAGATAGAACTTGCTTTTGTCAGCAGAAATATCCCTCTGCCCTCGAAAGCTAAATATTCTCCCCAAATTGGTAACATGGTAAATCAAAAGCAGAATGTAGTGTGGCACCATTGATTAAAAATGCTGCTTTACCGGATGGGGCACATAAAAGTACAACTATTTTATCTTTATCCCCGCCTGGTAATTTATCAAAATAGTCGGTTACCAATTGATATAACGTATTAATAACTGTACTTTTACCAACTCCAGCCGGTCCACTCAGGAATATGTTGAATGGAGTTTTACCTATTTTAAAACAATTTAAAATATGCAAAGCAAATTCTTTTTGCTTTGTGTTTAGGTCTTTCATCATATTCCAAAGTTCAGGTTCTTGTACCCTCATTGGAATTGTATATCTCGTTTTATCTTTTGATTTTTTAGGCATACTTTGAATCCATTTCACGTCATCGCCTTGTTGAAAAATGTCAACACATTGATCTTCAGGAAGCTTATCATCATCGCATTGCTCATTATCGTAACTACTTTTATTGCAATTGTCGTACTCTACTTGCTCCAAGGCTTTGTCGATAGATTCATCACTGATTCTTGAAAATTTTGCTTGATTTTCTATTATAGTTTTTAAATTATTATCGTACGCGCTTTTAACATTAACTTCTTCAATTTCTATTTTTTCATTTCTCCAAGGCAAAAATAATAATAATTGTTCTCTATAGTAATTAGCTGCATCTTGCACTAGCTTGTACCTTCGATATCTAATAATTGCTGATCTCTGTCGATTTCGTAAAATACTGTCACTGCTATGAGTGTGAATCATATCAATGTCATCATTTTCATCACCAACAAATGAGTTTTTGCTTTTGCTTATTCCAAAATTAGCAGCATAATCAGCTAAACAAATACCATCAAATTTTATATTTCTTTTACTGTAATTTTCAAAAACATCGTCCATATATGTATATCTCAGTGGAATCTTTCTGCAAAGACCTTAACGCGATTTCCGATTTTAACATAAATATTCGTTCATCTATTGGGCTAGTATTAATATATATGGTCTTTCGACTCTTTTTAGATAATGGTAATGATAAAACGTGATAAGCTGCTTCCTGAGCAGACTTCAAATTACTATTCAAAAAAACATTTGCAAGAATGCGAAGTTTTTGTTTAATACTTAAATTGTTGTTATCACAGTCGGTAGCAGCTTCTCGCAATAGTTTTGATAAGCCACCTTCAATTTTGCTGATGTAGTTTGTCACATAGCTTATCACAGCATACTCATCGAGAATAAATTGCAAATCAATATTTGCTTCAAATAATTGCAAAATATCTTTATTATAAGAGTTGATACCTACTTCTAAGCTTGTTCTTTTCAAAAAGACGCGTTTCTGCTTTAAAGTACTACGTATTGCAAGAATATTTCTAATATTTTTTCAAAGCTAAAAAACTTTTTCTTGGCATAAAAGCTGCGCATCAATGCATCAACAGTTTCATATGACTTTGGTGCAACTTCAGTTTCGGCAAGAGGTTCTAGTATCATAGTACTTTTCATTACTGGATAAGGAACATGAAATCTACATTGCCTACCTGCCTGCCATTTCCCTTTATAACATGTATGAGAATGTTTATGGATTTGAAATTTAATGTATTGATCATTTTTCATCATATTTGCAAGTGAGAAATTGGTCAATAAATTTGATCAGTTCTTCATTATTAGCACCTTTCTCATATTTTGGTGCATCTTTTAATCATAATAGCATATGCTCATGTGGACTTCCACGTTGCTGAAACTCCACTCGTTCATAACTGTCTTCAAGCACATACCTCCCAAAAACACTATCATTTTGTTTGATGAGCCACATAAATTTGCTGACTTTATAATCGAAATACCTAGCACACGAAACAGGATCATTTCGGACCAAACTAGTTTTAATATTATTATCTAGCTCATACGCCTCTTTAATAGTCACTGTGCGTTTTCCTGGACTATATTTCATTATCGTCTGAATTAATTCGGGCCAGTGTAATTCAGCCGCTGATAACGTCAAAAAAAATGTTGGTTTTCCTAATTGGCGAATCATCGCTAATAATTCTTTTTTCTTTTGTTCCCAAAATGCTGGTGAAGAACGAACATATCTGAACATTCGATATCCATCATCGAATTTCACTATGTCTTTAGTAATATCTGGATTTAATACATCCTCTGCCTTTAGTTTTTCACTAACATTTTTCTTTCCTTTTCTCAAACATATGCTGATGCTTGATAAACATGCCTTTTCTATTTTTTTCTTTGCACTAAACAAAACGCGCGATGGAATGAATGATCGGCGATCATAGCGTCTCACTTCTGACTTAATGCGATCTGCATAAGATACCCCTTTAGGTACGCTCATTTCATATCCTGCAAATATTTTAGGAAAGCATAATTCATCCAAATCGTCGATATTACGCCATGGTATTGGACGTTTGTTTTGTCCTGGTGCAATAATATTAACAATTGGGGAGTGGCCATCTATGATATCTTTATTATTATCAACTAACAGAACTTCGTCATTATTTATTTGCTGAACACTCATAAGATTGGTGGATTTTTTTAAATTTTCTGGATTTATTAAGCTATGTGACTGAGACAAGTCTCCTGGTAGTAAATTGAAAATCTCTTGATCAATGTTTTTCAGAAATTCTTCTTCTTTTTCAGTATTTTTTCCACTATAATCATTTTTTTTTTTGTATTCAATATCGATTAAATCTTTCTCATCAACAATAAAATCCACTTTGTCTTCAAGATCTAGATTCACATAACGATCAAAATACTTTTTGTCAATCTTTACATCATATTTTTTATACAGCGTTGTATTAGTAAGATATTTAAGAGCTTTACAAATCATTCCTGGTCTGACTGTTTCAAACATATAATCACTTTTGTGAAGTACATGTCTTTTTAATTTCACTTGAATTGTCTCCATATTATTAAATTTTCGTGGTAGAATTTGCAACATATCATTCACATCAATTTGAATGTTTACCACACTTCCTTTTAATCCTAATTGTGGATTTAATGCATACGGCTTCAATGCCCGAACTTGCATAAAATTTAATACTGGGGCTACCATCCTTTCTTCAAGGTCAGTGAGCTCCGTAATAGTTTTTGGTACAGTTATGAATTTAAGTCCGTTACTTGTGGATAGTTTGTAAACTTTCCCATTATACGCGTATTTTTTGCACGTCATGCAGATATAGTCCGATGGATAGTTATTAATTTGAGTTAAAAAATCCGAAACGCTTTTCTTAATAATTTTTTGATTATTTGACATTACAACTGAATGATTGAAAAATAGACCCTCACAACAACAACAAACAAATGAAGGTGTTTCTCTTCTAAATTTAATAAATTGATGTTTCAAGTTCGAAAATGGATCATTTTCTTTTTTTTCATTACGTCTGTGTATACTTTATCACGAAAACGAATTAAATCATTTTCTCTATCTTCCCTTATTGTTTTTGCGTTACTGATTAATTCACGATTTCGATATTCCCTATTTTCCCTTTTCTTTCTAATATATTGTTTACTTTTTAAATTTTCTTTACGTTTATAGTCTCGAAATTTCCTAATATTTTTAATTCTTCTCGAATTGTTTTTAGCTTCGCGTATTCTATATGCTCTCCGCAACCACATTAATTTATTTCGATTGATATTCTTTAAGACTTCCTGCTTTTAGTATTCGCCAGTTTAGACCCAGTGCTTGTGGTGACCGGTCGTATTATTTTCCAAGTGCATAGTATTACCCCAATTTAAGTATCGCGAGTCATAGACGTACTCTTATCGATTTAACCTAGTGATCCCGTTAGGTCATTATGGCCTCTGATTCCAGAGGGAAACGAAAAACAAACTACTACTCGATACTTGGCAATGAAAACAATATCTCCCTTCCGCCAGCAAAGAAAGAAAAACCCCGCGCAAAAAACTTATTCGATTTAAACGAATTCCCAGCTTTAAAATCTATTTTGTTAAACAAAAATGATTCCCCTAAATTTCTATTCCTAAAAAGCAACAATTCTATTCCTCTGGGGATCATTAAACATATTTCTACTAACAAAAGCCCTAGATTTCGCTATTCCAAACCCGTTATCCATCTCTTTTACAAAAGACGGCAATATTCTAGTGCTCGTGAAATCTGATATCCAAGCGACCAAAATATTAAAAAAAAAATCTATTTCATATATTGGCGATGTCGAAATTGCCTACCACGAAAAATTGAATACATCTAAAGGCGTAATCTATGCTCCTATTCTAACCGAACTCGACAGCGAAGCAATAATCGAGGGCTTGAAAGACTACAATGTTATCGAATGCCAAAAAATCACTAAATTCTTGAACGGTAAAATCACAAACACTCCACTTCATATTCTGTCTTTCAATGAATATAATCTACCTAAGGAAATAAAAATTGGTTTCTTAAATACAAAAGTCAGGCCATATAAACCCAAGCCATTGCAATGCAAAAACTGCTTCAGATATGGCCACACAAAAAACATTGTCAGTCCCCTTCAACATGCGACATTTGCTCATTACCCACCCATGATACTTCCCCCTGTGCTAATATTATCTGCATTAATTGCAAACAGGAACATTCTGCTCTCAATAAGGAGTGCCCGGCTTATACCAAAAAACAAAAAATTATTGAATACAAAACACTCAACAAGTGTACATTCTCCGACGCAATAGAACATATTAATAAAACACTAGATACACTCAATACCGTCACAGAACCCATTACAAACGCAATTCAAAAAAGGAACTCACGTCTAAACATTAAACCAGTAATAAACCCTTTCAACCCAACGCAAATCGCCTGTCACCTCGTAACAAATTCACCATCAACACATTTAAATAAAAATATAGAAAATAGCTCTAAACCAAAGCACATCACACCCCCCCCCCCCGAACCAAAATATAACAACCAACATTGAATCCATTTCAAATAATAGTCAACACATAATAAACCCTTACGGAAAAATCACTAACATTCAGAATCCCCCGAAAATAGCCCAAACTTTACGCAATTTACACGAAAACTCGCCAACCAATCTACCACTCCAATCAGCTACCATTCAAAATACACAGTTTGCAGACGATAATCAAATGCCTTTAGACTCATCTTAAATAGACAGCAAAGTGATATCGCTTACTACAAACATCAATTATAAAAAGAAAAACCTACATATTTCTCCAACTCTCACATGGTTCTTACAATCCTACAATGGAATCTAAAGGGATATCTTAACAACTATGCCAATCTTCAACTTCTCATACGCCAATATCACCCTGATGTTATTGCCCTCCAAGAAACTCATATTCCCTCAGGTACACTTCCAGTCCCATGTAACCAATACAAGTCACATTTTTTCAACCCAAGCCAAAATACATCCGGCAAACAAGGACTCGCGATTCTCATCAAGACCACGATTAATCACGAGTTTTTTAATATTTCCCACAGCACCGACGACATTCTATGCATTGCTGTAAGAATTAACTATCCTACTAAAATGGCCATTGCTTGTTTCTACATCCCCCCAACTGCGAACATATCATTTATAAAACTAGAAGAATATTACAAAAAAAATTCTTCAACTTCCCTTCTTGTGGGTGACTTCAACAGCTGGAGCCCTATCTGGGGATCTCCAAAACAGAACGCTAAAGGTAAATGCATTGAGAACTTGTTGCTGGCCCACAATCTTCCCATCTTAAATGATGGCTCCCCAACCCATCTCTCAACTCACAACACCTTCACTCACATAGACCTATCATTCTGCGACTCTAAACTCCTTCCAATTTGTAATTGGCAACGAGTGAATGACCTACATGGTAGTGATCATTTCCCCATTTTAACAAAAATAGGCATACCCTCTCCCAGCCTCAATCATAGATTTACCCCGAGGTATAAAACAAACTATGCTGAATGGAATAAATTTCACACCAATCTTCACAACCGCATCCAACTTTACCCTCCGAGCAGCAACATTAATAAAGAAGCTGCTAACTTGACAAAAGTTATCCGGGCTAGTGCAAATACCTCGATGCCCATTTCTTCCCCTTGCGTCAAAAACAAATTCACAGCATGGTGGAATCCATCTCTGACGCAATTGCGATACAAAAAACAAAAAGCTTTTTATAAACTAAAAAAAATTCCGTATTGGAAACATCCTGGGATACAAGAAGCTGAATGCCCAATTCAAAAAATCATGCAAAGAAGCCAAATACATTTCCTTCCAAAAATTCACAGAGTCTATAAGCTCACAATCTACTAGTAAACACATATGGCAATGTATTAAAAAACTAAACGGGACGCATAACGCATATCAAATAAAATATTTAACAAACGATAATAAAGAAATAATTGAAAATTCTTCCGACATTGGAATTTTTTGCGCCAAAACCTGGTCAGACTTTTCAAACGACGTTAATTTCGACCCAAAGTTCATATCCCTCAAAAACTTTATTTTGTCACCAATCATACTCACCCTCATCTCTCTCTCCTTCTGCAAAAGTCATGGACAGTCAAATTACAATGCTAGAATTTGAATCTTGCATATTATCCTTCAAGGACTCTTCTCCTGGAGCAAACAAAATTCCATACTGTCTTTTAAAAAATGCTCCACCGGCCTACAAAGAACGTCTTCTCAGCCTCTACAACAACATCTTCGATTCCTCGATTACCCCTTAAACAATGGAAAACAGCCACTGTTCTTCCACTTCGGAAACCGAATAAACCAGTCGACCAAAGCACAGGGTACCGGCCCATACCTCTACTATCATGTATCTCTAAAACCCTTGAAAAAATAGTAAGCCGACGATTGCTTTAGTTCCTTCACAAAAATAACCACCTTTCTCCAAATCAAGTCGCCTTTAAACCCGGTAAAGGCACTTCTGATTCACTCTTACACCTTGACCACTTCATCACCAACACACTCTCGACTCACAGTCATTCTTCAATTATTAGCATCGACTTCGAGAAAGCTTTCGATCGTACAGCCTGCCATAGTATACTCGACAAGCTAAATCTGTGGGCAGTTGGGCCAAAAATTTACAACTTTATCAAAAATTTTCTCACAAATCGTAAAATACACGTTAGAGTTAACAATCAAGTTTCAAAAAGTTCTCCGTTACATAATGGCATCCCACAAGGATCCCCACTATCCGTCACTCTCTTCCTGATCGCCTTCGAAAGTTTAAACACCTTAATAAAGGAACATTCCTTCTTCCGACACTGCATATACGCCGACGATCTCTATATATATGCAAAAATGACCGATCCGGTGATACTGCAGCAAAAACTAGACCCACTTCTGGAAAAAATATCTCAATGGTCCGAGGCATCTGGAGCCGCAATCTCCATCTCAAAATCCCAACATATTCATATTTGCAAAAAACACAACTGCTCTCCTCCTAACATCTCCTTTTCTGGGACCCCAATAAATTTCACTAATAGTCTTAAGATTTTAGGCTTAACAGTAACAAATAAGTATCTATGGCTAGAACATATCAAACATTTGTGTATTTCACTTAATAATAAACTTAACATCATATATATATAAGTAGCTGTAAGTCTGAAGCTCATCCAAACACGATAACAAATGTGATAAGGGCTATTATGCTGTCAAAAATCGACTACGCACTACCACTGTACGGATACACGTCCAAATCAGCGCTACAGAAAATAAAACCATTCTACCACGCAGCTGCACGAAGAGCCTTAGGAGCGCATAGAACCACACCAATCAAATGCATCTTAGCAGAAGCTGGGCTTCCATCCATCGAAAAAAGACGCGACATACTGACGGGTAGGCTGATATATAAATTGTCAACATCGAAGGGGTCGGTAATCAATAGCGATCTCAATTCCGTTCTGAGACGCAAAAAACAGCCAAAACGCTTATCAGCTATCTTTAGAAGCTTAAACATAAGCAAAGAATACGGAATTCCGATCGTTCCAGCTACCCAAAAAACATTAAACAGTCCGTACTGGCGCATTCCATCCAAAATAATCATCAGAGAACTCAGCAACATTCCAAAAGCCTCAACAAGTGATCAAATCTACAGGCAACTATTCTGCGAAATAACACATCCACTAAAGGAAATGGGATGGAAATTATTATTCACGGATGGGTCTAAAACAGCACATAGTACATCATTTGCTGTCACCTTCGAAAACGGAGATGTGATTCAACTCGCAATTCTCCCAAACTATTCGTCGATATTTACCGCTGAGCTTGAAGGCCTCAAAGCAGCCATGAAGTTCGCCACCCGAACTGCAGGCAAATACATAATCTGCTCGGACAGTAAATCATGCATTAGCGCACTCTTTAACGTGAACAATCACGACCATTCCGTTGCGTCTCTCAGAAGCTCGCTAATAGCAAAACACAATAAAATCAAAATAATGTGGATACCAGGCCATGCAGGTATCAAAGGAAATGATTATGCAGACACCGCGGCAAAACTCGCTCACAAAACCCCGGTACTTTTAACTCTGCCAATCAACAAAGCAGATATATACAGGGAAATATCTGCAAAATGCCTAAAAATCAAACAGGAAGAATGGGAACAATTCGATCACCATTACAAACTGGTCAATCCAACTGTAACGCCTGCAAAATTCCCACCCGGTGTTCCACGGAAAAAACTTATCAACTTCATAAGACTTCGACTGGGGCACTCCAATTTCTCCCATGAACATCTACTTAAAAAGAGACCGCAAGCGACATGTCCTAATTGTAATACAGCTACAAAAACAACAAAGCATCTTTTATCAGAATGCCCCACAACAAGAATGTATACGTCGGCAAACTCACTCGTTCCAGACCTCCGACAATATCTCTCAACAATAAACACACAAAACATCGCGATTATAAATAATTTTTTATCTCACAATAATGTTTGTTTATAACTAAGATTAATTATAGCTTCCTTTCTACTATCCCTTAACTAACACATCACTCATTTAAACAGACACCAACTTCAGATATGCATATAAGGCCTTAGAGCTAGCGCTAATTCTTAAGCTTCAATTTGTAATTTATTACATTGTAACCAAATAATAATAATAATAAGTATTCGCAATTTTTTCTCAATTTTTTCATCCGCATTATATTATGAGCTCTTTCAAGATTTTTATACGATTCCGATTCACAAAGCGTTCTCATTCTTTTCTTATTTTTGATCGTTTCATTTTGTATATATGGCAATTTTTGGCGTAAAATTTGATTTCTTTTTATATTTCTCATCCGTTCGGGGACCATAAACTCTTTTACATTTTCTTAGCATTCTTATTCTATTTAAATTGCTTTTCTTTTCGTGCAACCGATAATTTGTAGTTTTCCTTAGTGTTCGTATTCGTTTTAGCGTTTTCAAATTTTCTCTTTTCTTATGATCCTCAACTTTACGTTATGTTTTAAGTCGATTCTGGGTTTTGAGGTTTTCAGTTTTCCGAAATTTTTCATCCTTACGCAATGTACTGATTCGAATTTGCGTTTTAACGTTTTCTATTTTCCTATATTTTTCATTTTTACGCAATTTACTGAGTCGATTTTGCGTTCTTAAGTTTTCTGGTTTCCTATATTTTTCATTTTTACGCAATGTACTGATTCGATTGAGCCTTTTAAGGTTTTCCATTTTACGATATTTTTCGTCCTTGCGCAATGTAACGACTCGATCTCGTGTTTTAATGTTTTCTTATATTTATCATTGCTTCGCAATGTTTCGATTCGTTTTTTAGTTTTGAGGTTTTCTATTTTCTTATATTTTTCCTCTTTACGCAATATTTCGACTCGTTTTTGCGCTTGATGTTTTTCTTTCTTTTTATATTGAGTATTTTTGCGCAAAACTTCCATTCATTTTTGCGTTTTAAAGTTTTCTCTCACTTTATATTCTTCATTTTTCCTTAATTCATTCATTCGTTGATTTCCACTTTGGTTTTCCATATTTTTGAAATTTGAATACGAACGCAACTTGCGCATATACACTCGTTTCTGATCCCGTCTGTTTTTTAATTTATTAATAGCAACGAGCTTCCTCATAATTTTATTTTTATATACTAATTTTGCTTTTTGACTAATACTTTTTTGAGACAATGTTTTCGTTTTCATGATTGTTACTTTTATTTATTATTTTTGGTTAAATTTTATGTATTTTTGGTTAAATTTTATTTGAATATCTTTATTGTTATTTAAATACTATTTACCTTTTCAAACTCCCAAGCGAACAAACAAGCAAAACTACAATTTCACAGTAAAACCATTCACAAACTCACACAATTGGAGAAAAACGAGTATTTTGTCTCGAATATGCTATTTAATATAATTTTCACGCACACACTTAGGGGGGGGGGGCGAAAATTTGGGGCAAATATCTATCACTTTATTACGGGCACACTCGCATACACAATCGACAGATACTCAGATACGATTAGATATATTCACACACACAAATATTTAATTTTTTATCACGTAAACGTAATTTTGAAAGCGAGGTAGTAAATGCTACATATGACTTGCTTACAGGAAGAAAGTTTTGTAACTGATTTGGTTATTTAAATCTTTCGTCCAGAAAACATATAAAGAGGAAACATATTATCATTTTCACGAGAACAAAGTACCTAGATTTCAATGCTGTCCTGTGAGGACTTTCCATGGCCTGGGAATTTAGGGGCTGGCCCGTGCCAGCCCAAATGAACAGGTCATGACAAGAGTATGACCCAAATGACACGAGATACATTTCCTTTAACACAAAAGATGGCAAACGAAAATTTTGATTGTAAACGAAACTGCAACATCAATTAAAATACGTATGTTCTTAAACAAAATTGGAAAAAACTCTTCATCGATGACAATCATGTGCTTGCATTTCTGGAATCGTTGATTATAATCATAAATAATCTGTTTTGCAATTTATAAGAAATCAATGACATGTTCTTTTCGAAGAGTTTTGTTTGCATATGAAAAGCTTTAATTTTTTTGCAATGAACATATAAATAAATTTATCGTTTTCAACTTGACGTAAAGGTTTGAAGTCCGAAATTCATTAACCATGAATATTAAAATATATTGGAATAAATGTGGATTGGATGGGTAGCTGTTTGGCAATAACTGGAAAACAATCGTTGACAGAATAGAAAGATTTGTTGCGTTATAGAAATGATTACGGCAAACTATTTTTTAACCTATGAGGGTTTGTTGGATAAATTTAGACAAACATTGAATATCACAACTTTATGAGGCGAACCATATCGCTAATTCAAACAAATTTGAAGAATTATAGAATAAATTAATATTTATTGATTACTGTCCAGACTGCGAAATCTGCGGCTGTGACGATAATGAGCTCTTCAAGGAACCGTGTTTATATTTGTGTAAATATTACTGGAAAGTTGACCGTGTGGACTTCAAGGGTCGCACTTCGCAGCTTGTTTTTATTTATTTGGCCAAAGCAAGGCAATCACAGTCAACATATAAATATATATAAATATATAAAATATACATTACAACAATATACTTAACCCTAAAATACGTACGTTGAATGTAGTTAATTTATACTGTTGTATGCACGTCACAATTTAGGGATGGATAATGGAAGGGCTTTAGAAATGCTGGATTTAAAATTGAATTTGGAGATGGTAGGGAAGTAGTGTTTGCTCAAAGTGTTAAAGATTTTACAGCACCTATTAAATGGTTCATTATCTGCATACCTAGTAAGATGCTGATATTCAGTTAGTAAACGTGTATTACGCGTACTTCTTACAGGCACATTAAGCTTTATTTTAGTCGTCAAATATTCCACTTTAATGTGGCCCCTAATCACGTCAAAGGCGAAACAAGAGGACAACACTGTTCTTTTGGTTTTAAGAGTAGACAAATTCAGAAGCTCCAATCTAACTTCATAGGGAGGCAAGATTTAATAGTCATCAGGGCTATAAAAGTCTCTCAGAGCAAACAACAAGAATTGTTTTTGGACAGATTCTATTCTCGTATCATGAACTTCGAAATGTGGGTTCCATACATGACAGGCATATTCAAGTAATGGGCGTAAATAATGATTTAGTTACCCATAGATTTTTAAACTCTTTGGCTCGTCTTTTAATAAAGCCAAGCTGTTTATGAGCTTTGGAGAGAATAGTATCGTAGTGCAAATTGAAGCATAGTTTCTTGTCTAGGACAACTCCAAGGTCAACAATGTTTTCTTTCATATCCAATACCGTATTGTTGAGAACGTATGCATTGTTCTATATTGTGGTTTTACGGAAAAAAGTCATTACAAAACATTTCCCAACGTTTAGATGTAGTTTGTTACATCACAGCATTGTTGGAGGGAAGTTAGTTTTGATTGGAAGAAAACAGTATCAGATTGAGACTTAATGGTGTGATATATCTTTAGATCGTCAGCGTAAAGAAGATGTGATACGTCCGAGAGTTTTTCAGATAAATCTGATATAAAAACATTAAAAAAAAGGGCCGAGGTGACTGCCTTGAGGTACACCGGAGTGTACGATAATCGGCTTGGACAAATATCCCTGAAATTTAACTAATTGACTTCGGTCTCTTAAGTAGGAACTGAGCCAATTGAGCATAGAGCCGGTGATTCCTATTTTCTACAATTTAAAAATAAGTATGGAGCGATCAACCCGGTCAAATGCTATACAAAAATCTTTGTAGATAGCGTCAATTTGGTAACCCATCTCCATTTTACATAGGACGTCACTAAAACCATGAGATTGGTTGTAGTTGATCGGCCCTTGCGGAAACCATGTTGTTGTTCATTTATAAGAGGCTCAATAATAGCTGAGAGTTTATGGCAAACGATTTGTGCAAACAGTTTAGGGATTATAGATAGAATGGCAATACCTCTATAGCTCAGGACAGAACGCTTGTCACCACTCTCAAAGATAGGAATTATATGGGAAGATTTCCAATAAGTTGGAAAACTCTCATTTGTCAAAGATTTATGAAAAAGAAAGTGAAGAGGTACTACAAGCTGGTCCATACACTGTACCACAAAACATGGAGAAAGTAAAACTGGGCCAGGACTCTTATTAACGTCAAGGTTGTTAATAGCTTCAGCAACATCTTCCCTTGAGAGATACATGTCCATAAGCAGTACCACTGGATTAGCTTTAAGGATTCCGTGTCTACCGAAATCTTTGGCGGTGAAAAAACTTCTTGAAAATAGTCAGCGAAAAGATCACAGATTACTTTCGGAGATGAAGAAACGGTATTATTTTTGGTCATTGACATTGGATAGCCCGAAGATTTCCTCTTGAGATTAACAAAATCAAAGAACTTCTTAGGGTCTCTGATTATTTTTTCACCAGTAAAATTCACGTAGCGTTCAAAGGCCTCGCGGTATTTGATTTTGTAATCTTCTGACAAATCACAATATCTATTTTTTAAAATCTTGCTAGCATTGTTGTTAAGCTTTAGTAATTTATAGACTTTGTTTCTCTCATTCCTTAATGCGCGCAGATTGCTCTCTAGCCAGGGCTCAGATAACTGTTTCTTCTTCTTAATTTTAGGTACGTACCTTTCAACGGCGTCAAGAATTATTAGGTAAAATGAGGATACATCCTCGTCCAGGTCTAACGTTGAAAGAGTGCCTAACCATTCAACATTGTCAAGGTAAAGTTTAATGCTTTCGTAGTCAACATTACGAAAATCATATACAATATTACAATTGTATGATAAGGGAGTTTGAGCTTCAGTAGTGGAGAGTTCAACTGTGAATGCTGTGTGGTTAGGGCTGTTAGCGAAGAGATGCTCCACAGCAATAGTAGACTGACCGCTACATCGTCATAAGTGTTGGTGAATATTAAATCCAACCAATGACCATTTTGATTGGGACTGGGAGCGACTTGCTGTAAGTCATTGGCATAAAAACCACTTACCACATTCATATCACAAGAGTTGAGAACATTTGTAGGGAGAAGACTGTTATCATCTCCATCCGTCATAAACGATAGATTGAGGCGGTTGAAATCACCTAACGATATTATTTTGTCATCTTCATTTAAAGATGTGGATAAAGAAGAGATTATCAAGAAAAGGTCGTTGTAAGCGGCTTCGTCAGATCTGGGGGGAATGTAGAAAATGCCGATGTATATGTAGTTTCTTTCAAAAGGAACCCTGATAATAATATGTTGGAAACTCTTATGAGAAGTAGTGTGGACAATTTCACTCGACATACTGAAATTACTGCATTTAAAACGCCTCCCCCTCGACTTTGCGGAGTAATGCGATAATCACGATCGTCTCTATATATTGTCCAATTTTCGTCGAGAATTTCCTCGTTTTTATAAGAATCACTCAACCAAGTCTCAGTGAACGCTAGGATATTAAACCGGCAAGATTTCACGTCAAGAAAGAGTTTATTTACTTTGCCTCTCATTCCACCACAATTATGGTAGAAAAGCTTGAGGCTGACTCGCGAGGATGAGTTGTTAGGAATAGTATTTTTTGAGCTCGGTTCTCGACTTTTGAAGCACAGAGATATGCTTAGACCTAACATAAGAACTGTAGGTATATAGTTCTTGTTTAACTTGACTTGCAGAGACTCCCATTTGCTCATGATATTTTATAAACAGCAGGTTTAATGCTTCCAAGTCAACTGGATGGCCCTCTTGATGGATAAGAACTTTCAGACTAGTTTTAGTTTTACCCTCAAAACAAACCGAGTCTGAAGCATTATGCATATATGCTAGGAACAAACGTACATTTTTGTAAATTCTGTGATCCCGAAGTCTTGAGAGGGTATATCTTCCTTCAGTATCATCGCAGGAGTTAACAGTTGCTTTGACGACAGGGGGAAAGAGTGGATTAAGGAAGCCTGGATCAGCATTGGCCGGCTTACTAGACGTTGAAGTGTTAGGAAGTATTATTGACCCCTCCGTAACTGGAGCCAGGTCATCACCACGGACAAAGTTACTGTAAGGAGTAAGATTTGTCTGAATTAAGGGCAGTTTTAAAGAGGAATTCGGGTAATGAATAGGAACAGGTGTCTTGAATGTAACGTTGTTGAGTAGGGTAGTAGGTTTGGTTTGTGGAGGTCCATTTGAAGAACTGTCTTTGTTTGTCTGTATATCAACCTCAGTCAATATAGTCGAATTACATTTACTACTTAGACTAGTAATATTATTATTTATGTTCTTATTTTTAACATGATTTGGTTGTACTTCTCCATTTACTAAACGTCATACCAATCCACGTTTGGTTCGATTTTAATCCTTTTGAGTTAGTTAATAACCACGCGTATCGTGATGGAACGGAAACTTTGAAGATATTGCCGGAACTCTTCTTATTGCTGCATCGATGTGTTAATGAATCGACGATGCATATATCCAGGAAAAGCATGGTCACTAAGTACTGATGCATCCATTTTACATCAGCAGTCCTTGGAGCTCCTTTGACAAAAAACTCTTGCATATGAGAGTCCTTTTAATGTGTGGCAGAGGAATGTTGTTTTGAATTAGAGTTAAAACTTCTAATTTTATCAATTCGTCTATCCCATTCCTCTTCTGACCAGTAGGTTCCGAATTTGAAGACTTTCCTTGTAGAAGTAGCATGATTTTTTGGTGAAGATGCAGACATTTGTATATTCGATTTTTTAGAGACTTTTTTATGATGGCAATATCCTTTGTACGGCTGAAAGAACTTTGATTCAAGTTTATGATTGCACTTTTAATCTCGCCAAGCACCAGTTCGTTGTGTAACAACAACTCAGAATTAACGGGTATGTGACTGTTTTTACTAATATTATTATAATTTTTATCACATACAGCAGTAAATCTGCTCTCGAAGTTGTCTATAGCACTATTAAATTGGGCTACAGCAGAATTTAATAAATCAGAGTTTTGCTTTAAGATTTTTTTTTCCATCTCCGCTAGAGCTTTTTCTATGTTGCCTAGGCGATCGTACTCATGACCACTCAGTGATGAACCTTTAGCGGCAAAAGTTTCATTAATGGATGATAAATTGAGTTTTATTTCATCCAGAGCTCTATCAATTTTATTTAAATTAGAATTCCTGCTGCTTTTGGTTATTGTTGAGGCCAACCCATCGAAATAGCTAGCCATTTCAGTAAAGCTTTCAGTGTATAATTTCGTCTGTGCTTGGTGCTTGAAGATGACATTATCTTTGTCCAAGTTGAGCCTGTCAATATGGCCTACTATGCTGTCATACATGCATTTTAGTAAGCTTTTTAAATTTTTCCAAGCAGAACAAATAAAGTGCTTGTCCAAAAAAGCATTGTGCCAATCTCTAGGCGCATCAATGCAAGCTCCGTGAATCTTCCGTTGACACAAAGCTCGACAAGTTACAAACTTTAACGTGTTGTCATACGCGATGCAATTTGCCAAGCTGCACTTTACACTCATTGCGAACAAGTTAGAAATCAAAAACCGATAAGCTCACTTAAAGTTATTATGTTGCCAAGTAAAGGTCAATGTGGCCTAGAAAAACGTTTTAACGCACGAAGTCAAACAGAAAATTAATAGGAATGCATTGCTAGGGTTGCATTTTCACTGGGTAACTAAGATAATCAGGTGAAACAAAGGTTCGCGATTCGAATTGGTGACTTATCAGAAAAATGTGAGTCACTAAGAAACAAAATTAATTTGTGGAACAACTCCAACACACGTCTGCACGTCACGACGGTCAATGTATCATTTCATTCATCTGAAAGATTATGGCAAGAAGCTTAATGTAGCGCTGCCTATACCGTCACCGATTAACATAGCAGATTTCATAGCCTGGATACTAAGCGGAATTGAATTTAATGACGAAGAGCTACTTGATAAAGGAAAGTCATCTAGGATCACAACATCTCAATTACGAACATCTCAATTACGAAAGCATGTGTTTAACAAAATTGCCTCAGCAATCCGAGGATCTATATGCCGCACCGCTAAAGAGTCCGGCACTGAAATATTACCCGATGAATGGGTAAAAACTGATTTTCAAACCATAATTAACATGCCCTACAAAAAACCCGATGGTTCAAATGCTACGATTCCAGTTCCAATAGAAGTGGATAAACCCGATGATATTGCTGGCTTATTCATCGACGCATTCCTGAAAACACCCGTAGAGAAACGCGACTCCGAAACAATCGATGCAACAATAAAAGAGTCGTTTGATAAATCAATAATGCTGGACAGTATAAGTTCATTGGAAAAATCATTGTCTGTACCTGAAAAAATAACACATTTTGACACGCCCTTCAAAGCTATCGATGATTGTGAAGGAAACAATTTGATATATGTTTATACGGATATTATTAAACACAGAATAACTGGAAGTAAACTGGTAAGAAATCTATGAGCAATCCCGCTGGGAGGTTGTGATAGCATTTTTAGATTCGATCATGTGGAGTACTGTCCACTGAAGAAAACTTTTATTGAAAGTATCTCAATCAAAATTACAGACCATCATGGCGAGCTAGTCAATTTTGAATCTAGCTTTACTCCAACTTTCATCATGTTTCATTTCAGACGAAGGTGAGAATCTATAAATATTCTCAAGTTCGAAATAACAACATAGTTTTGATACGGGATTTAACACGCCTCTATGTTAATGAGATGAATTCACACTACGCACGTTACTACCTTGGCCAGAGTGAGGGAAAATTATCAGACGTAGGAGAATTGTATCGATCGCCACTATTTTACCAATGAGGAAGGGGGGTTGGTAGTTTTTTCAGTGGATTGGTACGCTATCTCCAACCATTATTTCTACGTGGAGCAAAAGCTATAGGCAAACAAGTCGTCGAAACAGGAAAGTCCGTTTTTAAAGAGGCAGGAAGCAGACCACTGAAGCAGGTACTAAAAGAACATGGAAAATCTGCAGTACACGAATTGGCCCAAAAATGTATCAAAAAAAACTTCGATAAAATGGAAGGTGGAGGTAGGAGATTAGCTATAAAACGAGCTAACCCTTACACAAACAAGCAGCTGAAATCAGTGCCTAACCGTAAAAAGGGAGAAAAGTGAGAAAGCAATCATCGAACAGAGCTGTGAAAACTATAAAAAGACGACGACAACTAAAAAGGCGTGCATTGGATATATTTGGCAAGTAGATAATACCATCACGATGCAGAAAGAAAGTATGAAGTCTAAATTGTATATTTTTACCTCACCACCAATTCAAAACAGTATTCTGAAGACCGAAGAGGTTTCTTACAAACCTATTGCATCACTGGACAATTCCTCTGTGTTGTTATTTGTCTCACTCGGCAATGGAGATACATATCGTGACTTATCCAGCATTTACTTACGCCTCAAAGTGCAGCTGATTAAATTTAAAAATGGCAAGGAAGAATTTTTCACGGGAAAGGAGAAACTTAAGAAAGCTGATGGGGGCGGAGATCCAGCTGACCCCGTTGGTGTACCAAACAACCTCATGCGTTCATTTTTTAGGCAATGCACTGTACAGAATCTGTCTTGATGCTTAACGTGGAGGCCTGCCCAGATGGGGCTTTACTCCACGGTCCGCGGTCAGACAACGGGCAGCTACAATGCGGCTGCCAACACCCTCCCACCACCACATTGGGAGTACCAGTCTGCCTACTGAGTGCAGGCTCAGTGACCATACTGGTGGAAGCAAGGCCTACCTAATCCTCTGCCGATCTCACGGTCTCGGCACCGGGTTGCTTCGCAACTCCACGCCGAGCCCCCAAAGATGCTGCAGAAGTCCCCATGCTCGGAAGCATGACGACTTCAGGGCGCATCTAAGTAGGCTCTACCCGCATATGGGTCCATGTAGAGCACAAAGCACCATTTTCACGGATACAGGAGATATTCGGAGTTGTTCTACGCCCACGGCATGCCTTATAGGCTTTGTACCATGGGTCCTCTGAACTCTCGCCGACAAAACGCTTCCAGTCCGCCTCTTTGGTTTCGCTAAGGAGAGAGCGATATTCCCTGCACGCAGTGCGAAAGGCGACCTTAGCCTGGCCAAGAGAGTTCTCACGGCGAGCACGAGCACGCTGAAAGCTTCTTCTCAGCCGTCGGACTTCTCTCCGTTTTTCAAAAAGAGCCCTCGTCCACCATTTGACGTGCTTGGGATTCGTCCTGCGAGTCCTTTTCAGCAAAACGTCATTAGTACTTTCCATACAGGACAAAACAACATTTATTTGCTCGTCAGCTGACAGAGGCCCGAAAGCCGCTAGGGGGTAGCGCGAGGCAACCTCCCCGAACACGGCCTCGTAAACGCCCCAGTCACACTGCCGAGTATATCACGACTTGGTAAGCGGGGGGTACAGCCAGCAGTAACCCGAGACAATCCAAACGAGATCAGAATCGGGTTGTGATCGCTGACGCCCCAATCTTCAATAACCCATTTCGGGTTGAGGGACGAGGCCGAGTCATTAACAAACGTAACATCAATGTCACTATTGCCCCTGGGGCCTGAAAACGTATACAATTCAGACGGCAGATTGAGGACATGCAAGCCTCGAGACAAGACAAAGGTGCTCAACTCAGTCCCACGGTGTATAGCACGATGGCAAGACGTGCTCGCGGCAGTCTTGCCGTGCCACATCGGGGACTGAGCATTCGCATCCATACATATTAGGACGGGACGGTTGCCAACCAGCGGCAACACGCTGTCCAGGTACGACAAAAACGGGCCCAGGGGCTTGCTAAACATGCAGTACACACTTACAACAAACAGTTCCCCAAACGTCCCCGTAACATGCACACAAACACCGTGCTCCGTAACCATCACCGGCATGTAAAATACATCTATATCATTGATTACTACAGCAGCCATGGCAGCGCCGCTGGATGCAAACACTCGCATACCAGACGGGAGACCCCTTACGGTGCCTCTCACTGACCACGGCTCCTGCAGTAAAGCAATGGAAATGCGCTGTGAACACATTCGCTCGCCAAGGTCATGCATGACCGAAGCGTTTCCCCAACAATTGAGTTGAAGGATGTTCAACTCCATCTTAATGGCGGGCTAATGCACTGGCCAGACGTGCAGCGTATGACGGGCATGCGGTGGACCGCATGGTATGATCCGAAGGCTTCCCCACCGAGGCACAATTTCGGCAGCTTGGGGCATTCTTACAACCTGCCGCATTGTGCCCGGTCTGTGAGCAACGCCCACAGGTCTGCTCCTTTGCCCGGCAGGAAGCAACCATATGGTCGAACCCCAGGCAATGGAAGCCGGCCGGAACCGGCTCGTGTCTCCATCCCCTATAGCTAAACCACTTCACGTAAATCCTCTGGGAGCCTATAATGGCGTCAATAAGACGCTCAGGTCCCTCTAGGATGACGTTCGAAGTGGCTTCGTCCCCAACACGAACCGGTCGCGAAACGATCTTCACCTGCTTAACAAATGCGTCGTAATTGCAGACACCTTCCAAATTGTTCGCGTGAATCTCGCGAAGTAGCTCGTCCGGTGCTATAAAACAGTGGACGCCGCTCACTACCACTTTCGGGAGGCGGTCCCTCGCCGAGACATCCAAGTCGCTGTTCGCTAGTTCCTGCGTTTTAAGGACAGCCCCCTCCCGCTCCTTGGCCGACGGGACCCTGATGGCCACTCCACCAGACTTCAGCACAGACACCCCATGAACTCTAACTCCCAACTTGAGTAGCAGCGAGTCCTTCACCCGGGCCTTCAGCTCACGTGGGCAAGCGTCCGGCTTCTTGCTTCGAACTACCACCGACCAAGTCTCAACAGGCTTGGTCGGGACCCTATTTGGTGCACTAGAGGCAGCAGTTGCAGCAGCAACATTTGCATAGGACGGCGCAGTCGCAACACTGGCAGCCTGTCTGCTGCGCAGCAAGTCAGCGACCTCCGCGCGACCCTGAAGCCGCGCATTTTTGGCCACAAGTCTGGCTACGAGAGCTGAAAATTTTCCCATAACGCCATTTACGGCAGCCATAAGCAAAGCGTCATACGAGTGTGCAACCAGCAGCTCGTTCATCTGAGCACTGAGGGCCGCAGCAGCTTCAATCTCGTCATCAGCACTGATTTTTTCTAACTCTTCGTTCACTTTAGAATTACCTGGGCCGGGTACCAGAGCGGCGCCCGGCTTTTTCGTGCTCTCGACTGTTGTCTTCGGCCTATGTCGACGCACCATAGCAACCGGTACATCGGACGGTAGCTTTCTTTCGTCGCACTCCGAGGTGACCATTTTTTCCTTACTGGTCTCGGCTGCAGCCTTCTTTGCGCGCAACTTCGCAGCCAAGTTGACTTTAACAGGAATTCTGTCTTCGTCGCTTGACTCGACTTCCGTCGTTGTTGCACGGAAACGCTGAGGGGGCGGTGAGTCGCCCTTCTCTGCCGACTTCTTTTTGGGTGGCATTTCCCCAAAAACCACAGACACTTATCTTATTCTTGTTCAGTAGCAAGGGCTCAAACCTTATCGACACTTTTAGCACCACTGTAATAACAAGCACAGCTGGCTTGATGAAGTGACAGCCGCCACGAGGTGCACTTTGCAATTTTACAATTTCCACTATTTTCGGCACAGTTTCGAAGGGAATTGCACAAATGATGTGCGAAATGGGCAGGGAAACACCTGAGTTGGGTGCACAGCACTGTTTTTCCTGGCACAGAAACACTGATATCCAATAATCCTGTTGTTGTCGCGTCGGTGGCGGAGCACGCGGCGGCAACAATTTCGCGCGAAAAAATCGTCACACAGGGGACTTGAATGGTACAATTGAATGGTAAGAATATAGCTCGAGCAGACAACAATTACCACTATCGCGCTTATATTGAAAATTTACTGAACTATGGTAAAGACGCTGCATCAACCCATCTCGAATCAGCCGGTTGGTGTCTACATCAAAATGAGATGGAGATGATTGAAGACTCAAGACCTGGCGGTGGTCCTACTCAGTTAAATGAGGGCTATCTTAAAAGGTCTGCAATGGTGGAAAAGAGTAACGTCGTTGAACTGATGGCCACAATTAATAGTGACATGTTGAATCAGGATAAACTGTTAATGAATGGAGTGGACTTCCGTTTAACACTTTCATTGGAAAACCGGAATTTTATTTGTACTCGAAAGAAAATGACTTTCATCCACGCGTAAAAATTCTAGAAGCGACAATGTTCATGAATCACGTCACTGTCAATCTCAGTATACTATTAGCACATGAAACTGTACTCCAACGATCGAATGCTGTATATCCGTACAAGCGGGTGGAAGTAAAAAACTTTACTTTACCCACCTATACTCTATCTCTTGATAATGTAGTGATAGTTTTTGGTATGGTGGATAATGACTCCTACACTGGAAAGCGCACAAACAATCCATTCAACTTTAAGCATAACAAAATTACCCACTTCAATCTATCAGTAAATGGTGTTCAAGTATCAAACCTTCCTCTAGAGTTTGATTATTCGCACGAAAAACCAGTTAGCACTAGAGGATATCTTTCTCTGTTCAAGGGGACTGGAACCAATTATTTTGATAAAGGTCATCAGATATCCTAGAAATTCTTTGATGATGTCTGTTTTCTGTTAGCATTCGATTTAACAGCAGACAGCTCATACGATTTGGGATGTGCTAGTTTGTTAAACCAAGGTGTGGTAAGGATCGAGAGAAGATTCATAAAAGCTTTAAAGAAAAGCGTCTTTTGTATTATTTACGCGGAATATGATGGAAGACTTGAAATTGATAAATCGAAATGTATTTTCAAGCTTTTAATAAAGCTATATATATATAGCTATGTATATATATATATATATATATATATATCGCAATAACATTCAGATTTGGATAGTATTTACTCTAGTTCACAGCAGAAGTCATGGCACATTGCCTTGTAAATGTTGAATACTTCTCAGAAGGTCACTTAACTTTCTTTAAACAAGTATGTCCCTTATGTTCCCTCTGATCCTCATCATCCGCCTCTATTGTTCGAACTCTCTTTTTGTTTTCCCAAAGCGCAGAGTATGCGTAAGCAACTTAAACTCAACTTTTGGAAAGCGGACTACGTTGCAATGTCGCATGAACTATCTTCAGTAGACTGGGCTATCTTTTTCGATAGTCTTGGCTGTGAAGACGCACTTCTAAAATTTTACTCCTTTCTTGATGACTTAATTTCCCGTTTCACTCCTTACCGCAGACAAGTCAAAAGCAGCGATCCTCCCTGGCTTAATCGTCTTGTTTTAGATGCACTGAAACGGAAGGATCAAGCTTATCGTCGTTTCAAAGCATCTAGGACATCTGATACGTATGCTGTCTTTTCCAAGCTCCGTCACTCTGTTAAAACTGAAATTAGAGATGCCAAGGTTAATTACTTCGCTAATATAGAACAATCCCTCCTTTTCGGTCAAACCAAACCGTTTTGGTTTTATGTTCGCTCACTAAAGTCGTCTCCCAACATTCCCAACACTGTTTCTTGGAACCAAAATCATAGTTCCTCTCCTGAACAAATCTGTGAAATTTTCGCAAATTTTTTTTCCTCAACTTACTCTCCCTTGGATCCCCAAAATTATACTAATCCTCCTTTTCTCTTTCCTCCATCACTTGATTCGATCTTCACTAACCCCACGGAGATCCAAATCTTAATCGATTCTTTAGATTCTAGTGTTGGTCCTGGACCCGACGGACTTCCCAATATTTTCATCAAATCCTTATCTTCCTCTTTATGCGTTCCTCTTTCTTATATTTTCAATTCTAGCTTATCATCGGGCGTCTTTCCTAATTGTTGGAAACAAGCTAACATTTTTCCAATACTCAAGTCTGGTTCTCCATCAAATGTCACAAACTATCGTCCCATTTCTTTACTTTCTTGTCTTCCCAAACTCCTAGAGCGTATCGTCTACAATAAGATTTATTCAGCACTGAATTGTAGACTCTCTCGTGTACAGCATGGTTTCTTTCAAAACCGCTCCACCAATACAAACCTCCTAGAATTTTCTCAAATAGTTGCGAAGGCTCTTGACAATCAATTCCAAGTTGATGTTGTCTATACTGATTTTAGCAAAGCGTTTGATACCGTCAATCACTCTATCCTGCACAAAAAGCTAGCACACTATGGTCTTCATGGTCCTGTGCTTTCTTGGCTTTCATCATATTCTAGCAACCGTTCTTGCCGAGTTAGTGTCTGCGGTGCGTTCTCAACTCCTTTCCATCCTTCCTCCGGAGTTCCGCAAGGCTCAATTCTAGGTCCCCTTCTTTTCCTTCTTTATATTAATGACCTTCCCTTCGTTATTAAGTCTGATTGCCTACTATATGCCGATGACCTAAAAAATTTCAGAGCCATCCGCTCTCAGGAGGACTGTTATGCCCTCCAATTGGATTTAGATGCTCTAGATACTTGGTGTCAATGTAATTGTCTCTCGTTGAATATAAAAAAGTGTCACAAAATGTCTTTCTCGCTGAAACCTAGTACAGTTACTCACACTTATGCCATACAAAATATTCCGCTCTCCACAGTTGTTCAATTTAGTGACTTGGGAGTAATTTTTGATCCTAGGCTTAAATTTGATGCTCACATTGAGTCAATCTCCTCGCGTGCTTTTCGTACCGTTGGGTTTGTACTTAGGCATTCGAATACGTTTACTGACATCTCATCCTGCATTTGCCTTTACACTAGCCTCGTCCGTCCCATCCTTGAGTATTGTTCACAAGTATGGTCTCCACGTCATCAATACCTAGACTTTATGCTTGAATCTGTGCAGCGTAAATTTACTCGTTTCCTTCTATTTAAATTTCATTTTCCATATAAATCCTATGAAGAGCGATTGTCCCTGCTTCATCTTCCTACCCTGAAATCACGTAGACTCTTCCTAGATGAATGTTTCCTCTTTCGACTTCACCACCGTCTAATATATTCTAGCCTCTGCGACTGCTTAGAATATCGTTCTTCAGAACGTACTAATAGACGTGATGATTTATTTGTCATACCGTTTGCTAGAACGGAAACTTTCTTTCACTCTCCGATGTTACGCCTTCCCAGAAACCATAACGTTCTGCAGCTTGGTTCGTTTCCCCACTCACTTTTTACTTTCAAGCATAAGCTTAAACATTGTTTGTTAAATTAGCCATATTTATTACTAGTCATTTTCATCTTGTTATTGGATTAGTCTGTAAGATGAATCTGTAAATAAATAAATAAATAAGTATCTCTGACTGGGTTCACATCACAGAACGAACTTTACTCGAAAGAAATTACGTATAAATATCCTACCACCTTGACTGTAGCTACAGATCAGACAGGCGTATTTGGAAACTTGGAACTTAAGCGACTCGATGAGGATCTTATCAGATCGTTGGGAAAGTTTTCAACAGTGTTTGTGAACGGAGAATCGACGAAAGAATTCTTACAAATCTATGTGACATCACATATAAAGGTTGTAAACCTTGCAAACATATTCTTGAAAGGACAGGAATGAACACAATAGAGATCATCAACGCGTTGAGAAATAATATCATAACAAAAAGGTTTTTTCAAGGTGTATATCCCTGCGATCGTTTACCTCGGAAAATCAGAAAACCGGTATGCGTCATAGCCAACACAGATCCGTCCCAAAAGAGCGGTGTTCATTGGGTAGCATTCTACTTCCCTAAAAAAGGACCAGCTGAATATTTTGACTCGTTCGGTAAATATTCTACTAACAAGTACTTCAAAAATTCCTTCGGCGCAATGGTAAAGTATTTGTAAATTATAAGCAGAGGTTACAGAGTGCATTCTCGACCACGTGCGGGCAGTATTGCTGTGTATTTTTTTATTTTTGTTCTAGTGGTAAAAGCTTCAAAAGATTTCTGGGCCGGTTCTCTACTACAAACTATGACACCAATGATGATAAAATAGTTAATTTGTTCCAGAGAATCTATTCGAGGGTCTCTTCGCAAAGTCTGGGGGGGTGTTCCAACCAGTCCTGTACACAGGAGACATGCGCTATAAAAAAAGCAGCGTGAGCTCAGTATAAAGGGATCTCCCAGAAACCCCTGACTTGCAGTCTTACTTTAATAACATATTCGGAAAATCGTGGACATTGAAAAACCGCAGCGATCTAACAAAAGGAACAAACCTGAAGGCACAGCTGAATCAATTACTAAAAAATCTTGCAGGCAGAAAATATCCGAGGTTCCTGGTGCAGATGTGCTACACTTACTATCTGGATGGATGTCAAAACCGGAAAGTTACGTTGGGCTTCGATCCACTCACATTTGAGGTTAAAATAATCTTCAGTTATCCTCGACGTTTCCCTGTATCAACTAACTACCTTGGGTGGACTTCATTGTACATTTATCTGATCAAGATGAAGCAAGAAAATATTGAAACTGTCACAGCGACACAAGCTGATTTAAAAAGGGAGTACATCATATCAGTCGATCAAGGTAGTATCCGGCTAACACCCCAGAACCTTTCAAATTTGTTCGAGAAGATGGAATTCTTCAATATTATTATGCATAACAACAACAACGTAACCGACAGTGTGAGAGAGTATTTCGAACAGTATACATTTAGATGTAAGGCTAAAGATGTATTACAACTATCGAGTGATGACTTTTTATACCCTCACGTGCTTCATATGTGCACATAAACTGCTCTCGACTTTTTTATGAAATTCCATGGTTTTGTAATCCTCAAATTATTTATAATATAATGATTGGTTACTAAAAGTATTAAATAACAACACATTTTCATATTCTACTCAATACTTCTCATTTATTAGCATATATAAGTATTTGTTTACACAATTTTGCACTGCACATCGCTTGCACTGTGCCCCCCCGTGAATTTGGCAATACGTGTGAAACTTTCTCAGTTCGCTAAGTTTTGGTAATTGCAACTGGATTGTATCTGTTGATGGTAGATATTTTTTCACAAACTTCTCTTTCATCTCACCTTTTACTTAGATCGGCGATGTAGCATATTTTTCAAATATATCTGCTAGACTAGTGTTATGGATATTGTCATCATCCCAGTGCAAACCGTTAATGTTATCCACGTCGAAGTCGTTCTGTTTGCAGTCCTTAAAAGATAACTCTTGGTGTGGATACGGTAGTGAAAGATGACACATTGATGGTATAAGTGATCCGAATTGTAGGACAGCAAGCTCTTTCGCAAAATATTGCCCGTTATTTCCACACAAAAACTGGATATCTACAATAATATGTGCCATATCTGATGGATGCAAGACTAGTAATGAAATGAAAGAAATGTTTAGAGTACTGATACTTATATTTTATTCCAACAACTATTCGAATTTCATCATATGATCTAGAAGCAATTGTTTAATTTCATAACACGGCAAACATCACTTAACAACTTATTTACATGATATGAATATCTAAACTATAAAATGCAAATATAAAATTTAATTCAATAAAAATGGATAATTTTTATTCTTTATACAAAACTTTTAAATATTATCAAAATGGCTTGGTCTTCATCTTTTAAAACCATTAGGATTAGAGAAATATTCATCCGACACAACTCTTTTGTCAAAAGTAAATCTCAGGGGTTTTTTTTTCGGGTTCTGATACAACAACACCTGGACGCTTTCGCTTGATTTTACGTTCGGTCATCACATGTACGCCATCAAATAAATCATCCTCCAAAACTAAAGATTTTAAACATTCAAAATTTGCAACTTTTGAGTTTTCGAAATTAAGAGTTATGCCTTTACATTTAACCACATGTTCAGGACCATGTTCAGTTTCAATTTTTAAACCATATGTCTTTGGGCCTGCACTCAAATATTCCGCTTTATAAGCATCAGAACCATAGCATGCCACCTTATTGGTCAGAACATCCAGGAAGTCAGAGATCGAAAAATTTATTGGTTTGTCTTTACTATCTACAAATATGACACTGTCTGTATCACAAATTCGCCGAAACCAGTTTTTCCAATAGTTCGCATAATTTAATTCTAGCTGATGCCATTGTATAAGCTGCGATAGGTTTGTTTACATGTGGTAAAGTTCTCAGATTTTCCATATTTCCATGTAACCCACATGTTATCATTATCAACCGGGTAAATTGAACAAATTTCTACACCTGGTGATTGGAGAAGCTCACAAAATTGTTTGAAATTATTAATCGCTTTAGTATTTGTTTGATCATCCCTTTGACCGATCTTGCCCCACAATGAGTTTAAACAAAGTTTGGCAATATTACGTCGACCAGAATTTTTTTGAATTTGGTATTTATCAAGAACCATACATTCCCGCCTTTCGTATGATTCAATAAAATTATCTTTAAGCTCATCTGTTATATATTCATTACCCCTGCCACTAGCCATTTGTTCAATTTTCAAAAAATTATTAACATATTCATTAACTAATCCGCCAGTCTTTGCATTAGGGTTGTACACTGTATTAATATTTCCATACTTCATATACTTTCATGACTTTGTACCCTCTTTTTACAGCTAAGGCTATTTCAGGAATTACCCATGTACCTGTGAGTTTTCGCTCATCATCTGAAAGATCAAAACTTGAAACTTTATTCTTCTCGGCACATTTTTTACAGAGTGCGAAATACAATTTATTGTTGTTTTTCAAGGGTTACACAGAAATGAGTAGGTTATTGGGAGCAATTACATCGCATTTAATGAAACCATGCATTGAAATAATTTCATGTATAAGAGGTATATTGTCCTTTCGAAATATCTCAGGATGCAGACTAGACTAAATAACGTATTACCTCTCCCTTTTTTACTTTATGGTATAATTTGAATACCTTAGTACGACCTCTAAACAGAGCCTCCCGCACACATAGTGATGGCATTATATCATTATAATATTCCCGCAATTTTTCATTTAAAACCCAGTCTTTATTTAGTACTTTTTTAAATTCTAATTCCCACGAATATACCATTTCTCCTTATCGCCTCGATACGTCTTTGTGTGCTTTTATATCTTTGACTTATTGTTTCTAAACCCAACGAGCTATTTTCAGTCGATTCTTGAAATTTAAAGGAATCTCTACATCCGTGATAATAACAGCCAAAGAACTCAAAGACAGTATTTGATTCTTTATGAAAGCCGTCGACATAGAATCCACACTTATCCAATTTTAACTCACCATTGTTATTTGCGGAGATTATCAAGCTGCTAGTTTGTGAATTTTTCCAAGCCAGTCACTTGCAACAAATTACGGAATGTGTCTTACTTTTGAAATAGCCTCTTTTAGTTATTACGCCCAAGATATTTTTCACAAGATATTTTTTCCGAAAAGCTAGCATACATGTCGATGCAATTGTGAGACTTTCTATTAAGGGGTTCACATCGGTCGTTTTAATAAATTTATCCATAAACCTTATACATCCTCGTCATAAAATATCAACATCATTTACACAATATCGCAACAACTCATTTCTATTATTGAAAATATCTTGTGTTTTTGTATAAGGCCAATCCTTTCTTTAGGTTTCATTGCATTGTCACCGTACATTTCTGGTGGTGGATATTTACCGATATAATTTATATTCTCCTCCGTATTGAAATAATAAGGATAGTAACCTTTAGCACTGTCGTCTATATCGAAAACATGTGGAAACTTAGGAAGTGGAAACGGAAGGAAATTTAAAGAGTCAAACAAATGAAACTTGTTCACATGTCAATTTCATAATTTTGACTCCATTCATTAAAGGTTCAATATGTTTTTTTCTAGCTATTAACTCCGAAATCAAGAAATTACCATCAAAGCTTTGTAAATTATGTGCATAACAATATACGTTGCTCACATATGGTCTAGGTATTAAACAATAGTCTAGAAACCTTTGCACAACAGAGGATTGATCACTTTTTTCAAATATATGCTGTCTGACACCACATGTATCACATGGTTCTTTAATATCTTCATCTTGATAACAATTGTGACAAACATGTTGTGCTACAATTAGATTTGCAACATGTACAAAAGTTGAAGAGCTGTCTCCATACATGCCGTCTTGAGTAGCTTCACAATCAAAAAATATGATGAGAAACTTTTTATCCTTTCTACCTATGTAGGGCTTTATAAAACAGTTACGTTGGGCCTGTTGTATTTTTGAACACATCTGACAGAAGTATTCGTCACATTGATAAACATCAATGTGACGAATACTTCTGTCAGATGTCCTTTCCAGTATGTAAAATTTATAAATTTTGTGCAAAATACACATATCTTGAAAGTGTCACCTACAGTCTTTCCTCTGAACTTTTTATCTAAATGGTAAGCGAAACATAGTGGTCCTCTAAACCCACGATTATACTCGCTACAGTCAACCATCTGTGATACATACACGCAGTGTGGGAATGTGATACAGTACGGACATTTCATTTCACATTTATGAAGCGAATGATTTGAAACTTTATCGCAATAGTTACAAATATAACTTTTGGAAAACAATCCGGTGACCGATTTTATGACGTAAAAATGTTTTGTACTCTCGAAATAGAAGAGGTAAAATTTTTTTGCTGTTATATCCTGTAACGGAATTTTAAAAAGGATGGAACTTGGATCTCGAATATAAGTATTAGAAGTATTTTTGAAATTTATAAAAATCTTGGATGTTGCATCCATTCTCACTGATTACTACTTTGTCATTTTTACACAATTGATCAATCTTCAAATCCAAAGATTGTTCAATGACTGAATTATTAACACGGCTGATATAACCCTCAACCATTTCCATTACGTAACAAATACACCTGGGTGAACATGAAAGTCCGTCAGCTTTAGTGGTTTTACCCGCACACACTAATACTTTTTAAAAGTTCATCATCATCTGTGTACTTTTTATTTATGCGCCCCCACCGAAAGGAATGTTTACGACATCTGCATGGAACTAAATGATATCATCCGAAAGAAATTTAGTGTTTGATTGATTGACATTTGCTATAAGACCCATTATGTATTTCCCATTAATTTTCTGAAAAGGCTTGAAACTCGACCATATGGGTTTAACGTGTGGTGATTTTGGGAGTGTTATTTTAAAGCTCATTTTACACTCCGAATTTTCGTTACCAAGAATGTCTGCAATTATCTTATCAAATATTTTTTCTAAACTTAAAGCACTTAAAGAATCAACAGCTATATTGGTGAAGTCCTTTATCTGAGAACTTAAGGTGACACCTGTGACGTTAATTTTTTTTAAATTGCTTCTCTTTCCTGGAAATTGTTTTAACCGATCTTGATATATCGCTTGAGCCACCCCCTTGTTGATTACCTTCACCAACACATTCTTGTTGAACATCATTAGAGCTGGAGGAGTTTTCATTATTCACCAAAGGATTAAATGTTTCGTTTAGCAAACCATTTGAAAACGACAGGTGATGTAGCTTTGAAAATTCTATCAACTGTAGTGAAAACCTGTATCTCTCATCTAATGTCGGATAAATATTTCCATCCCTAAATTTATTTGTTGTATTCCTCAACCAGGTAATACAATCTTCAAAACTAGATGCTAACGCAATTTTAAAATCTTTAGTTATATTTTCCATCTTTTTATTATAAATTAAATTTACTTATATCTCCATTTTATATTATTAAAACTAATACACTATTTTAAACTATTTAGTAATTTTATTGGCTTAATTTTATCCGCTCCAGTTGTTAGCGGTATTATTCTGTGAAGCTCAGCCCTCTGCTGACGCAACTTCACCTGACGTCCATCAGGCTTCTTTTTTTGAGGGCTCCGTTGACGTAGGTTCAGGCATGACCCTTTTGCGCTGCAACCGTCTTTGCAGCTCTTCAACCGTAGGAGGTTAAGGCCCAGGGAGAGGTGTCGTCCTCCTCGCCTTTACACGCTGTTTATTCTCCTCTGTTGCGGCTCCTGACGCAGCTTCTTCACGCTGCTCGGCTGCTCCAACCCCAGCCAAAACTTTTTGCGGCCGTTGGAGATCTAGGGTCGCTGGTTTTCTTCCAGAAACTACTTCACTAGTAATCTGGTTTAAAAAATATCTGTTGCGATATTCTTCTAATATTATACGTCGGAGTGCAATTGCTTTCAAATTCATGTCAAGCTAACTTACGTCAGCTGCAAAATAGGCTTTGTGGGCCGCAATTTACCAAAAATTATAACATTGCTGTAAACAAAAATAGAGAGAAAAATTAATATATAATAAATTATAACTTAAAAATCGAAAAAAATTACCTCTATGATAACCTATCAGAGTGCTGTTCGACAATTTATGCTAACCCATGGTACCAGCCTCGGATTTTTATAAAAAAAAAATCCACGCCGTACAATGTACAAATTGCAAGCATATGCATATAGTCTGTGGTATCAGCCGTGTTAACCAAACGTCATTTTCTCATGAAGCTTATTAATTCACATTGCAAATTGAGCCATACCACTTGATTACTACATTTCGCACTATAGTGTAAATATGTACAACACAAACCCTCATCAAGAATGCGGAAGGCAAGGTGTTATTTTAATGATGTTCACCCTCAAATCCACAGTTCCCCAGCAAACAACAAGAAAAAAAGATTAACCTGCCGTTACGTACAACGAATAACCTGCCGTACTTGATCATTCATGATACATCTCTACACGAAAGAAGCACCTGTTGACGGTCAACCTTGAGGAAATACCTTTAATTACAATAGACACGTATTGGCCTCATACAGTTTGATCGTCCTCTTTACCATCATTCGTTTGCCTTCAAAAAAAAACTTGAGATATTTTAACCTCCTGAATTAATGAACTCCTGGTAGACTGTCTCGCAGTATTCCGATCATGGGTATTTAAACACATCTCAACGTACATGTGTATGAAGTTAATTGGATACTTTTCGTAATGCATTAAGGTTAGTATCAGAATTTAGCATGGATGGCAATTATCATTAAAATTGCTGCCTGTTTCTTTTCACCCATCATTCGGCTTG
The DNA here is from genome assembly GCA_963942545.1 of Oxycera nigricornis. Lineage (NCBI taxonomy): Eukaryota > Metazoa > Arthropoda > Insecta > Diptera > Stratiomyidae > Oxycera > Oxycera nigricornis. Next base: position 51,050,509 of record OZ012659.1, on the reverse strand, counting down.
CCTTTGGCACAAATAACGTACAGTAACACGGCGTATTGAAGATCATTGGGTTCGTAATACATTAAGCTAATTTTGATACAGTGCCCCAGAAAATGTGCGTGCAAGGCTTTACCCTGTCATCACCATTCGGCTTGCCTTTGGCACAAATAACGTACAGTAACACGGCGTATTGACGAACATTGGGTTCGTAATACATTAAGCTAATTCTGATACAGAGCCCCAGAAAATGTACGTGTAAGGCTTAACCCTGTCCCAATCATTCGCTGTCTTGAACAGACGCTACATATATTCAACGTGGCCAGAAGGTAAAATTGCATTAATGAAGGAAGAAAAATTTACGCACACGGCATTTCATGAATATTTTGCCGTCAGCCTTTCATGACGCCCTGGTAATCTATTTCACAAAAAGTCAATAGATTCTCATTTCTAACACACCCTACATTCCTAGCCACCAACCAACTGGGCCCACCATATCGCTCAACGCCTCGCAAATAACACTCTTAATGTATCTACATGCACACATCTGTTCGCCATGCAAATCTAACAACACAAATCACCCCGACACACCTGAACAAACCTCTACACGCTTCTACCAACCATGCTCAGCAACCCCTCAGAACACAACACAAATCACCGCGACACACCTGAACAAACCTCTACACCCTTCTACCAACCACGCTCGGCAACCCGTCACAACACAAATCACCGCCACACACTTGAACAAACATCTACACCCTTCTACCAACCACGCTCAGCAACCCCTCACAACACAACACAAATCACCGCCACACACCTGAACAAAACTCTACACCCTTCTACCAACACAAATCACCGCATACCACCTGACAAACCCAACCAACCAACCGTAACACCCCTCAAACAACAACAAATCAACAAACAACAAATCAACGCCACCACGCGACCGTGCCCCAGACTCAAAATGGCACTGATTTCCCAACTAAACCCTTTGTAACCACGTACAGCAAGACCCAACCTCCACTGATTGGTTGTGATTGAAAAAGTGGTTCCCACACATACAAAACCCGGTTCGAAGGTACGTCACTTACTACTGTCGAAAACCGACCGTACGTTCCATCAAACACACTTGGAAACAGCCGCTCGGATATAGTCACCACCGGATCTCCATACAAACCACTCCATTTACTGATATACTTTAGGCTCCTCCAGCCGACACACTTTAAACTTGGATAGAGGCACATTCCGTCCAGTTTGAACACCGAGCATGAAAGTATGTGTCTTACCACTTGCAAAACACTCAGCTCTCGATTTAATAACACACTTCGGTTGTGGTTTGGTGGTACACTTTCGCATGGTTTGGCTATCGCTACTAGTATACTTTCAGCATATCTAAGCTGGCTTACTATGGTTTGGTTGTTTTCACTTATATACTTTGAGCATATTTAAGCCGGCTTACTATCACACTTTTAGCAGGTCGAGTACAGCTTTTCCCGATCTGACCCCAAGCTGAATTGCATGAAAGTGTTGTGTCTTACCACCAAGCCAACTTATTCACATAAAAGAATCTTTAATATTCCCAAGGTGTCATCGACTTGCCCTTTTCGACTTCAATAATAACATTAGTTTTTAAGTGCAATCCCCAACTACACGTACTTACCTTTAACATATTTCTACTTGATTTTAAGGGAAAAAATGTGACAAAAATACTAGCATCATCAAGCATTGCCATGTTATTCGATCTCTTGGGTTGGTTGCAGCCTTCTGTGGTCAAGGGAAATACTCTACTGCAAAGCCTGCGGCTCATTTAAGTGGATAAGTTGCATGGTTTCAGTAATGCGTCAACATATGCCATATGGTCACCTACGGTAAAAATTCGCCTACTATCAACGAAGACAAAGGTTGCTCCATTAAAGGTGCAGAAATCCACGACTAGAATTGTATGGTGCGGTATTGCTGTCCAAACTGATAACGAAGGAAAAGATGCGGTTAATGTGAATCTTTGAAGGAAAACCTAGTATTGGACTGACTCAATTATCGTCTAAGCTTTGTTTTCGGAACATTGGAGTAAGTGAAAAACGTAAGTAGCAGATACAGTAAGTGAATTTCATTCACAAGCTGAATCATAGCAATGGTGGCACGGTAAGTCCTGGTACAATCCAGCTACCTGTACATCGCAAGGTTTAGCTCCAACGAAACTCATCAACTATGAGCTGTGGTTGAAGAAACCCGAGCGTTTTCACAACCCAATTCTGGCGTACAACTTTTTGGCTGCTTCAACTTTCAGCGACTCAAAGAATAACGAGCCGAAGGAACATCTTAACACGCATAAATGGAGTGAAATACAACCGTCACTAAAGAACGTAGGCCCCGATCTTTAGGTTTCAAGGTGGGTGGACGATTAAAAAGCATCAATATACTTATAGTGGTGCTTCACAAAAGCGAAGAAATCATCTATCACCTAACTTTCATTTCATCGAGATCGCCTTTTGACAAAGGGGGCTGCCACAACAACCAATCAACTAACCAACGAAAATAATCTTTTTTATTGTCAGATCGGTAAAAAAATGCATTTTAACATAAGAATGACGTGGCAAGTGGACAGTTTCAGTGTCGAAATCACATAGTCGAATTCATTGTTGGTTTTATTTTGTAAGACAAAAGTCGATCGTATTACACCGATAACGCATCAAACGCATCACATGATGTTGAAATAATTTGTTCATCAAAGGTGAAATATGGTTTCACGTGCTGCATAAGTTAATTAAAAAAAAATCACTTTGCGTTTAAAAAAATAGAAGTGTTAAACACCCTGAACTTTATTTCGCTTTGATTTACAAAAATGAACTGAACTACGCTTAATTAATTTGCGGGTTTTTATACCTAAAATATGCTTTCGCTAGATGTAAGGTGCAACGGTACGCTGGGATGACATCAACCGCTGCATGGTTTACGGTGCATTGTGCAGCCCCAGCGACATCAAAACCAACTGGTGGATACGTTTTCCCTGTATTGTTCGTGTAATAGAATCCACCCAAAAAAACTTCGTTATGAGCTAAGTTTTTGGGAGTTAACTTTGTGCCCCACCGATAAGTGACGGAAAATAGCGTCCCTCATTGTCACCTAGTTCATTATCCGTGCTTCCAGGCAACTTTGTTACTTTTTAGCCTTCATTATCGATGTCAAAGGGAGTGACCAAAGTGACGAGCAAAACATCCCATCGAAATATACTTCTAGGCTTAAAAATGTTGTTGCTCCAACGAAGACAATAGATCGTGTGATACGACCAACATTCAATTTTTTGATGTCATCAGTTTTCTTTAAGTTCAAACTAAATATTTCAACAAAACGTGTGGTTGGTGGTTTGTTAAGCATTTTTTCTGAAAATCACATGTAAAAAAGCCCACACTAGCCCCTTTGTTACCTCAGGCTCTTATTTTTGACATTGATACAGCGCCTTGGTGTGGCAAAATTTCCACAGGCAGGTCATTCTGGAGGAAGCTCCACTACACCAAAAGAACGTTTCCTCGCTCAACGGTATTCTTTCAAGCATACATGGTAAATCTTATCGGGTATTAAATTATAACTGGGTGTTGCTTGAAATTTATTCTCTTGAAAAATGTAGGAGATCATTGCTAATAACACGTGATAATATGTAGATAGTGAGCCATCAGAGGTAAAATTATAAAGTATCTGGATGGAACTGAGGGAAGGCACGATAGTTGCAAGGATGTAGATTTATAAATCAGGAACTAAGCAACGAATGCTGATGAAGTCTGAAATACTTCCCAGTTTTTAGCCACGTGAGTATTATGAATTCCAATTTGATGCTGCCAGCTTTTCTGCATCCACATATCAGATTTTCCTGGGCATTGATCAAAAAAGCTAATTACTTTTGTCACTTTAGTGTTGGCTTCACGACTACTTAAGGAAGCACGTAGCTCAACGTAGCAACCCTTACAAATTTTTCGCTGTTTTCTTCCCGGTCCTTGGGGATTCACACACACATCGCTTAGGTCCAAGAGTATCATCGTGTTGTTCAGGCTCTTTCAATAATTCTATGGCAAGTTTAGCTCTTAAGGCTGTAATGGATATTTTTGTTTTCGATATTTTGTTAAAAATTATCCATAAATTGACTACGTATGTGCCAAGCAAAAGCTCAAAAATAACCTTGCGGTACCACTTTAGTCCCCTTCTTAGTACTGAATGGTGCGATTAACTCCTTTCTTTGTTTTGAATGCATTTAGTTTTGTTAATATCTTCACCTTGCCGTGAGCGTTTAACATTTTTTTTTAACATTGTACCATGTGCAGTGTCAGTTGTTAACATTAAAACAAGTCTCTTGTACATCCACTTGATAACTTTCACGCAATTATTTTGCTGTTCATATATTTTGCCTTTTTTAATTTTTTGGAAAATGTTTGAGGAATTCCTTTTCGATTAGCCCTCAAGGTAACACAATATAAAATCTTTTTCTCAAAGAGGTCTTTAGCTAAAGTTAAATTTGAATAATAAATATCAGCATACAAATAATGATCTTTTTTGTCGTCAATTGACTTAAACAGCTTATGTACAATAGATTCAGAGTAACCTTGACCCACAATTTTCTCAATCTTTCCTGTGTAAATTACCGTAATAAGTGTATAACCATCAATAGTACACATCTTATAGATTTTGATTCCATATTTTTGTGTTTTATTTGGAATGTATTGACGAAATTGCAGCCGTCCTCTAAATGGGATCATAGACTCGTCGATCACAAGTACTTTTCCTGGAGTCAAAACATTTTTAAACATCATTTTGAGAATCCCTAAGCATTTTTGAATGTTATGGAAACGTTCGTCAGGTTTCAAAAACGGATCCTCATTATTGCAGAAATGCAAACAACGACGAATCAGTAAAAGTCTATCTCAAGGCATTACATTCGTAATGAATTGATTACTGAACATAGGGTCTTCCGACCAATAAGAATTTATTGTCAGGTTGACACCAAATTGATTGCAAAAAAAGGAAAGATTTCTTTTCGATCGGTGTCAGTCCACAATTTCAATCTGGATTTAGATGCGGACCTTTCAAGTGACAAAGATTGCTGTGCAAATCTATCTTTATTATGATATTTAATAATTCATCTACTAAAAACAATTTATAGGCATCTAATGGCGCTGTTATTTTATTGACGTCAAAGTTGTAAGTAGGTAATTCACTGTGAAAGTCAAATGTATGTTCAGATTTGACAATATCATGCCAATCGTTGTCGCGTAATATCGCTGTTAGGTCACAAATATCATCGTTTGACTGAATTTCATCTCTAGCATCTGTAAAAATTTATTGGTATAAACATACATGCGAACAGGCTTACAGATCGATAGTCTTTTAATTTGTAGTAAAGCGAGATCAAAAACGCAACACATTATTGTTTGAATCCACTTCATCGAAATCATCCTTAGAATTTATTAGCGAATCATAACTGTCCCTGCAATCCGATAAAGAAGGGAAATAATCCATATCTCTCACAGAATCATCGCTAGAATATTTTTTAAAATCGTCTTCTAGGAAATGCGCTCTTTCTGTAGTTTCTTTTCCTTGAAAATTATTATTTGCAGAGCTGCTGCCACCAGCTGGTTGTCGAAGAGCCATAAATAGCATCTTTTTCGCGCGAGAAAACATTGTTAACAATAAACTCAACACTGCACTTAAAACACTTCTAGCACAAATATCAGCAACTGCTTAATGCCAGAGGCGCTGACGAAAACGACCGTTGAGAAACTCAAATTTGTGATTTTTGGGACCGATGCCGCATACAAGTATTACTTTTATTATTTCAGTGCGGTGCAGGTCCCCCGGGTCCGATACAATTTTTTGGCGTATCCTATAAATACTACTCAAAAGTATAATGTCACTATTTTTAAAATAATGTAGCTTTCACCATCGAAAAAGATATTGCACTCCCACACAACGGATGTCTTGAAAAATTGTTGCCGCACCTCAAAAAGTTATCAAATCGGTCCCCGGGGACCGAAACAGCAGTCAACGTGTTAAGGGGTTACATAAATCTTGTATTTTCAAAAAATCTATCGAAATTTTTTAATTCCATATGAAATTGCCTAGGACAGAATTGTTAGAAAATTCTTCCTCCTACCAAAGATATTTTGAGTAGGTTAAAACAAGTGTTTTAATAAAAATAATTCACACGTAGAAAATTCGTCTGAATAATCAAAATTCACTCTTGTCACAAAAATTTTCTAATAAATTGAAGAAAATTCAATCGAAAGCCAGAAACATTGACAAAAACCATAATAAAATACCAACGAACAATTTAATATAAAAACAAATTTAATTCAAAACACAAAATAAATAACAAGTGAAACAATGGCCGAACAAGAAGCTGAAATACCATTTAGTTTGTCTTTTGACGACTTGTTAAAAGAAACAAGACGTCTACCTGTTTATACTGGCAACAACCGGGAATACTCATTGAACTCATGATTGGACGAAACCAACACCATATTAAATCTTGCACAACCAGGAAACCAACAAATTTATATATTCCGGCTCATCCTCAACAAACTGAAAGGTGAAGCACGCAATACGGTTCAGAAAATACCGAACCCATCGGGACAGTGTAAAAAGTATCCTCATCTCAACATTTGGTATTACAGAATCGTATAAAAGTTTAGTGAATAAAATTCATAAGGTAAGTTATAGGTCTATTGATGACGCATGTAACTATTTGAATAATCTTTTAAATAAAATTAACACCAAATATATTCACACGCGCAATTTAATACTATTCGAAACGAAAATCTTGTTTTAAATAAATTCAAAGCTCTTTTACCACAATACATGGCATACAATCATGCAATACCATCCGCGAAATCCAACAAAATCGTGAAAGTGCGAGTAATACAACACAAAACTTTGTAGCTAATCGACCTCGTCAAGGTTTTAGAAATAACAACCAACGTTTACACAGGAATTCCCACAATAGTCAACAATATAATCAATTTAACAACCGATATAACAATAATCAGTATAATAATCGTAACAATCAATATTCGAACTAATACCCTAATAAATTTCAAAACAATTATAATGGAAGTTACAATAAGCCAGCTATGAACCAATCCAAATTGATAATCTTGCTAGATATCGAACAAACCTGTTGGAAATATAGACATGGACTAGTTGGGCTGACATGCCGGCAGAGCGCACTACGTACAAGCGACCCGAAATGGAAACGAACGGACACATCCATGTCAGCTTTAGATTCTAAGTTAGTTTTAGACTGTTGTTCAGTTTTTTGCTTACCTGTCGGAGCATGGAAATCTAACAAATAAATTCCCTATTATCACTAACAAAAACCTGGCATCTACTGTCATCAGCTCATTTCTATTTCATCAAACATCACAACATCAAAAGGATGCTCTGAACATTGCAAATGAGGCGAACAAATTACAGTATCGAGTTCAAATCGACCACTCGATCTTAGTCGCTAAACAATATATTTAATTCACTAAATCGCGGTAAAAAAATTTAAACGCGTTTTTCTCGAAAATTTGTTTGTCCGTGCGGTAGCCAAGATTTCTCGAGCAACCTTTGCACAGTTCCTCGTTATAGTACTCGTGCTTGAACGAAGAGATTTTCATTCGATCGATTCGTTTTTGTTTTGTAATTTCGAAAACGATGAGAATCGGAGAAATGCTAAAAAATATGCGAAGAAAATTCATTCCAATCTATTTCAAAACTTTAAATTTAATTTATTTTTAATTTTTCCGTTCAAGCACGACACAAGGGCATAAACCAGCGGTTCTTAACCTTTTTGGCTGGCGACGCTAAGTACGAACATATTTGCAGTACGCGGCCCTAATCTAATGTTTTATTTTATTTTCCAGCGGCAGGTATTAAAATGATATATTATGTAATTTTATAGGATGTAGTTGTAAAATTAGAAATAAACAACTTTATTTAAGTATTCTGTATTAAAATCAGACATTTCAGCATTAAAACAGTTAAAAAATTTACAGCAAAATAACTGGTGACTACCCTGGTTGTATTTTTGAGAAAAGATTATGTATACGTGGAGTTCTGTTTATTGAAAGTGCACACCGCATGTCATGCTGGGGATCCAACCTATGCTAATTCTTCATAACAGCAAGACATGAAAATCCTGCTTCAATAAATAAGTATTTGAGAACTGTAGGAGGGCTTTTTCAGCTTCATTGCTCAGAACAGGCTTCCCAGATAATTGTGCCCAAGATTTTGTGAGACCCGTTCTGGCAAATCTCTCTTTTAAAACTGCATCACCTTGCATTTCGAGCAATTCTTCTTGTTATCAAGCTGAATCGTTTTCAACGCCCATTACATCTACTTCAAATGGATTTCTTATCCAACTGTATTTAACGATATGGACATTTTGTGGAATATATCTTTCCATTTCATTTTCAAGTTTTCTTAAATGTTCTAAAACAATAGGCATGGTCTCCACGAAAATACGGTTGCCATTAAGATTAAGATCTTCCAAAAACAAGTTTAATGTTGGAAACGCTGCCAATTGACATTGAGCAACTTCATTGTTCCAAAGTTTTGTTTTGTTTTAAAAAACAGTAATTTCTCCATAAATGTCTACTACAGTGCAATTTTCACCTTGCATTTCTGTGTTCAACTGTTTCAAGTGGTGGAAAATATCACCCAAATATGCCAATTTAGCCTTCCATTTGTTGTCACTGAAGCGATCAGCACATTCGTGTGTTTTATCTGTCAAAAATATTCCTATTTCTGTTTTAAGAGAAAGAGCTCTTGCTAGAATCTTTCCGCGGGATAGCCAGTGGATATCCGAATGGTATGATAAATTCTGGTGTTCTGAACCCATTTCTTCGCACATCAGTCGAAATATCCGAGAGTTCATAGCGCACGCCTTTATGAAATTTCTAATTTGTATTACGTTCTTTAACCCCTGATGTAGACTTGGCTGCATATCACGTGTAGCCAAGTTTTCACGATGTAAAAAGCAGCATATTAAAACAACCTCTGAATTTTGTTCCTTGACTTTGGCACAAAACCCGATGCCACTCCCTATCATTGCCGGTGCTCCATCTGTACAGACTGCGAGACAATTGTCCCACAATAATTGGTGGTCCACAAAGAACTTGTCTATTAAAAGAAATATATCAGCCCCAGTTGTAGTTTCAGAGAGCTTTTCACAAAGCAGGAACTCTTCATTGAAATTTTGTGGAGCTTTGTATCTTACGTACACCAGCAGCTGTGGGAAGTCTTCAATATCAACTGATTCGTCGATTTGAATTGAAAATTTGATGGCTTTTTTGAGATGCGTTATTAATTGTTCTAAAATATCTAATGACATTAAATCTTTTCTCTTTTTTCACAGTATCGTTTGAAATTGGCACCATTTCCAGCTTCTCCGCAATTTCATCTCCACACACAGTTCTTGCCATGGCTATTGCAGCTGGTTTAATCAACTGCTCGGCAATACTATGGGTTTTTTACATTAAGTTACTTTTAAAGCTACTTCGATAGAAGCGTTGGTCGTTTTTTCGAACGAAACTGTTGCTGAACTTGATGGTGCATCAAGTCTCATGCGCTTTGCTTGTATTTATTTTTCTTTCCAAGAAGCAAGCGAGTTATTTGCGTACGTTGGATGGACTTTTTTGAGATGTCTCTTCAATTTGCTTATTTTTAGCGATTTATTTGAAAGAAGTTGCATACAAACCACGCATTGTGTACTTGGCACACCAGAGCGATCTTTTATTTCAATAAATCCTAAAGCTAAAAATTCTTGATTGTATGTTAACATCCGTTTCGCCATGACTGTCCACCATTCGAAAGACTTACTTACTGAAACAAAACGACAAATTATAGTAAACTATAATTATTACAACACCTCGAATATTAAATATACTTTTCTTTTCGTTCATCGGCGAATTGTAGGCTAACAATGTCATTTATTGGAGAAAATATTTTACCTTGTTTCGATAACAGCAATCGCGAGTCGCTCTTTGAATCATCCATAATTGATTAACACATTTTTATCTGTAGTGGTCAACAAAGAGTGTGTTGTACTCAAGTATAAACGTAATTCACGTAAAACAGTATGAAGAACGAGCGTGCAATCGTAAAAAAACTCGCTAGCAAACTGACTGAGACGATACGAGACCCACCGACCGGCGGCCACGGCGCAATTGAAAACATGAAGTTTTACCACTTCTTTAAACTCGTTTGGGGGATATCCGTGACCCAACACAATATCTCTCGCGACACAAGGTTAAGAATCGCTGTCATAGACTTTTATTCTCACACAACTTTGGCCTAAAATAAGCTGTTTTAAAGTTAGGAGTGAGAAAAGTAGGAAAAAACATTTTTTTCAATTTTCTAAAATTTTTGATTTTTTTAATGTTCTCGCCTTTTTTGAGAAGAAAGATAAGGCACTTCGCACACTTGATCCGCTCAGCTCAGCTCCGCTCCGCTCAGGCCTTCAGAAAAAATCGAAAGCTATGCAATCAGGTGTAGGCCCACACACTTGATCCGCTCAGCTCAGGTCCGGTGCTTCCGCTCAGGCCGCTTCAGCACTTTTCGGATAGGAATCGATTTTGTGCGGATGCCGGAACGAAATCAAGTGAGCAAATGCTTTTATTCTGCCGGAACTGAGCTGACGCGCGGAGCTGGGCTGAGCTGACCTGAGCGGATCAAGTGTGCGAAGTGCCTAATTCAATTATTGTTATACGAGTTATTCCCTAACTTTTCCCGCAAAAATCAGTGTGCCACCTCTCAATGGCCACATGTAGTCGTTTTTAACAGATCCGCTTTGGTCTACTTGAGATGTTTTCGACGGGATTCGGGTCTTCAGAGCGTTTAAATGCAAAGTGAGGAATTTCACTTAAGACGCTTTGTCGTGGCTGTCTTGGGCGGCTCATGCATTTGGCTTGAGATGTTTTTGTGCTGCCTTGAAAATGCTTGAGATGATGCGACACAGATGGGAAGATGAAAAAAAGGAAAAGGCCGAAGGCTTCTGCTTAAGACGCTTTACGGCAGCATGTAGGTACAAACTCGATGACGGTTGACAAATTTGGCTTGAGATACTGTCGTAGACTCACTACGCAATTGCGTATCTTGAGGCATTTTTGTGTTAGCTCGGAAATGCTTGAGATGATGTTGAGTAAATGAATGCAACGAAAAAGCAAATTGATGGGGATGTGTTGTTATCTGTAAATTGCAATACCTACTTGAACATCGACATTGTTTATTTATGCTAATAATGAAAATTAAAAGACCGGGATTCGTGAAAATAATTTGTTTTTTATTAATGAAAAAATGTACATGTGCATCAAATTGTCAATTACTATGTTTACTACTCCTGTAAGCATTTTCGCAGATGTAAAACGAGTACGTTTATAACATGGAGACGAGATCGTAGAGGTTGACGAATTCAATCACCAAAAGCGATATCAAAATTGTAAGCATAACAATTTTCAATATGGTAGAAAAATATGGTCTGTTGTATTTGATTGATGATTTTTTAAGTGGTTTATCAAACGGGCCGTAAATGTCTTTACCGCTAGCAACCACACAATCTGGAGACAGACGGAAATGTTCTGCTGCAACATCAGATGGTGAAGTGAAGGCACTCATTATCAGTGAGCAGAAGAAGCACTTGACGTAGTCCTTCAAGTTGGGGTAAAAGAAACCGATTTTCACAAGTTTCAGTAACTTGATTTCCTGAAGATTGACATTTTTTAATGTATTAAACGGTCGTATTCGTGCCTTAATGGGCCATTTCTCGTCTTTTGCACATATTTCCAAGATTTTTTCTACATTAAAATTTGTTATTGAACTACAATTTTTTCACAAATGCAAATTTTTTTTGGGATTTTCTATAATCCAATATGGCCCAGATATGGCTGTCAAAACAAAGGCTGCTTTTTTCCTGGTTGATTTCTTGACTCTGGAACCTCTGAAATCGAAAATTCAAAATGCATATTTAAGTATAAGTAAGTCGCTATAGCCCGTACTAAAATTAAAGAACTGTAAGTGAAAAATAACAAAATAGCGGTTTTTTCGGGTTTTTGAACTATTTTTTTTTGAGGTTATGTTGTTTAAAAAGGTGGTTGAATGACAACGGATATTCATGATTCTACTACGGGCTATAATCATATATGTGATAAATAACCCTTAAAAGTTTCAGGTCGATCGGTTAAATGGTTTTTGTAAAATCGTATCAAAACGTTCTTTTGAGAAAAACTGTGTAAAAAAGTAAGAAAAAAGCTTCTTACACTGAATCATATATCCATACATAATTCCTGTTGTACTCTGTTTCTGAATGTATACTGAACGCAAAACCAGTGTTTTTGGGAAATAGATTTTTCCAAAAAAAAAATAGACTAGAGATTCCCCCTTAAGTTCAAGATATTGACTGACGGTCCTAGTGCTACAGAACATCTTTTATATCAATCAAGGAACTATGAGATGATGGAAATTCAAGCCATTTTACAAACACGCGATTTTCCTTACGCATCAAGATCTTTCCAGAAGATAAACAGCTGGGTACTTGACCTTTGTCCATTCGGTCTCATAAAAACCTCCTATGACCTTCTTTGATGATATTACCTTGGTAATCTTCAAGCAAATATGTGCGTGGTTCTGTTTTCCTTACTTCGTTCACCTTAAATATATCTGTGGACCAGTTCGCGGTGTAGCCTTTTTGAAAGACATGTTTGTGCTTGCTTATGTGAACATAATCACCGATTTTATATTTAGGTTTAGAAGTGACCTTTAGATTCCTATATACTTTTGGTAGTAGATAAACCTTATTTGATGAATTAACACGGGCAGGTTGCATATTAATGGTACGATGTCTTTTTGTATTGTATTTATTCACCAATTTAGTGATAAGACTTAGCGAATGGTTATTTCCACATTTTACTCTTCAGAGTGCAATTATATCTTTCGAGAATTGATGCTTTCAATGCACTGAATGTAGAATAATGGTTATTTTATAGTATTCCATCATCTGGCGAAATATTTTATTAAAAAATTCTTTCCGATCATCAGTTTGCAGATTTCTGGGTATACGTCGTTGTTTGAGAACTGATCCCATGGCTATGGCCATATTATTGGGATTTTTACCTTTGACGGGGAGACCCCAAGCGTACTTAGATAATATATGAATTATTGTCAAAACAAATTTATAACCGCGATTTTCAGATGCATACGCAGTCAGTTCAACCAGATCTGCCTGCCAAAGATCATCATTACTCCTTATAACAATACTTTCACGTTTAAATTTTTTTCGTGTGGTTCTATGAAGTTCATCTACAATTTGTCTTCTACTCATGTTAGAAACTGTATAATTAAAAGTTCTGTATTAGCTTCTTAAGAAGTTCTTCTCCAAACACAAAAAGATGCTACACCTTAAACACCCTTTAACAATGATAGTAGCTGGACCGCCGACATTAATTGTAAATCTTCTTAGAAACGGTGCGATGATTCGACTGCCAGTGAAGAAAATTATTTGGTGCAATGCTGAGAAGCAAGCAATATCAACACACATGCCCTAAAGAATAAAGAATTAATGAGCTTTATTTTTGAAGAATTTCCAAACAGTACGACTCAACCAACGCTTAATATACTGGACGACATGATGTTAAATGCATTTTCACGACAGGTACATGAGCCGTTTACAAAAAAATTGCATTCTCGTAACCTACCTGTCGTTCTGGTGACTCAGAATGTTTCCCATCAAGGAAAATTTTGCCGAGATATTTCGCTAAATTGTAAGTAGCCAGAATGCTTGAAGAACCCACGAGACAAGAGTCAATTTCATCATCTCGCTAAACAGATATAACCTGAAAACATTCCGGAGCTTATGAGAATATATAAAGAAATGACTCAACAGCCTCATAGCTTTTTGCTAATAGACCTAACACAGGATATAAATGGCACCTTTAGTTTTCGCACCGACATGTTTAATACAATGATAGATAGATAGGCAAAAATATAAGAAATTGCGTGAAAACAGCCCACAGACGAGGTTTCTATTTAAAAGCGATATACCCACACAAACTTCGCCTCTACGACCGAAAGAGATATTTGAGTCAGAAAACGAAATAACACCCAACAACCAAAGCAAGAATTGCCTGCTACTTTTAAGCGACGATTATCAGTGGGTGAAATAGCAAAAAGTCTTAAACCTGCTTCCAAAATAAGGAAAAGTGTGGCTGATTCATTTGAAAGAACCAACAGAGACTACAAGATAATAACCGGCGAAGATGGTATAACGCAGTATACAATTCCAGCGGATATGAGTGTGTATGAACTGGATGACGTTTTCACTGATTTAGATGCAGTAGATGTTAGAGGTGCTGTAATGTCAGATTTCGATGAAGTAGGTCGAAAGTCTGGCAAGCAATCTATATTAAGACCCTCTCATCTAAACCTTGATCAATTTGAGACTCACACTCCCATAAGAAAGCCTGCTTGGCAAAATGAGCGGTTAAGATTGAAGACCGAGCCTAGTTCCAGTGTTAAAAACGTGAATTGGGACAGAATTTAAAAATGCCTATAAGCATAATAGATGACGAGTTCTCCGTGTGTCTATTTTACAACAGTTCCCAAGGCATTTACCTTGACAAAACGCTATTATCTTTCAAAAATATATTGTTTTACCGAGTGTGTGTAAATTTACCGGCAATTGGTATGTCGGAATAACGGAGATCGCTCTACCAAAACGTAAAAATAAGGATGCGAATCAGGTTGGAGCGGTATTTCTACACGTTCTATACCTTCTGAAGATGCAATCCTTACCGAAGCACCACAATCTTCACCAGTTCAAAAAGACTCAAAAGCAATAATTGCTAAATTTGTTGGATCGCGAAAGAAACATATTCGATTTAGATGGTATGCTAATGATGTGCAAAAGCTATGTTACATGGAAAATGATATAAACTTTTCATCATTCCTTTCGTCATTTTTCTTAGCAATTAGACCTGACTAATATAAGTGGATAAAACGGTTAATATTGTTGGCTTATTTATCTATGTATTCCCAAAAACACCGGTTGAGAAACGCGACCCCGAAACAATCAATGCAACAGTTAAAGAGTCGTTTGATAAATCAATAATGGACAGTATCAGTCAGCTGGTAGAATCATTGTCTGTACTTGAGAAAAGACACATCGTGACACACCCTGCAAATCTATTGATGATTGTGAAGGAAACAATTTGATATATATTTATACGGATATCAATAAACCTAGAATAACTGGAATTGGACTGGTAAGAAATCTACGAGCAATTCCGTTGGGGGTTGCGATAGATTCATGTGGAGTACTGCCCACGTGTGAAAACTTTGATTGACATTATCTCAGTCAAAGTAAGAGACCATCACGGGGAGGTAGTTAATTTGAAATCTAGCTTTACTCCAACTTTCATCACGCTTCATCTCAAACGAAGGTAAGACTCTATAAATAATCGTAAGTTCGAAATAACAACATAGTTTTGATACGGGATCTAACACACCTCTATCTAAATGAGATGAACTCACACTACACACGTTACTACCTTGGCCAGAGTGGGAGCAAATTATCAGACATTGGAGAATTGTATCGATCGCCACTTGTGTACCAGCGAGGAAGGGGGTTGGTTGTTTTTTCAGTAGGTTGTTGCGGATCAGTTTTCATTTTTTTGGTGCAAATTTTTCAATTCTTTCAAATTTGGAACCTATTTAGATTTCCCTCAGTACACTGCCAAATAATCGGCATTGGCAGTACTAAATCGCAAATTGATAATCCACCACACACGCTGTCTCTCTCGAGAGGTGAGTTCAGGTGATTGAGAGCGAATCGGTTCTCTTTGCATGCTGTCGCCTTCTGATTGGCCGAAAACATTTGCTGATTACCATATATGGTAATAAATTTGTTGTCGGTTTTTTTTTTAGATAAGTACCATCCGAGGGTCAATTCCTCGTCCAGGAATAACACTAATGTTGAAAGTCGAGATCGAGTCGTTCGGCGAAAAGGCTGTTGTGAGTTTCAAGGGGGTGGTGTATGGGACAGTGGAGGCACCGGAGGCATGAAGAAACCACATCGTTATCGTCCTGGCACCGTCACCATGCGAGAAGTTCGTCGCGATCAAAAAGCCGACTGAGCTGCTGATTTGTAAGTTGCCTTTCCAGCGCCTTGTTTGCGAAATTGCGCAGGATTTTGAAAGCGATTGGCGTCTTCAAAGTTCTGCTGTGATGGCTTTGCAAGAAGCCAGCGAAACATATTTGGTTGAATTGTTCGAGGATACGAATTTGTGTGCTTTTCGTGCAACGTGTCACCTTCGTGCCGAAAACCATCCCGGTTGCTCGTCGTATTCGAGGCGAAAGTGCTTAACCGGATTCCACGTACGTTTGTATATGAGATCATAACTTAACCCAAGGAAGGTGTCTTATTCTTATTTATTTCATCTCGCTTAACTATTTCTAGGATTAGTGCTAAATTACTTTGATCATTATTCCAATAACAACATCCTTTACGAGTCTCTTGTAATCTAATAACAATCACATTTGCAATATTGATTATATTTCGTAAGCCATTTAGGTTTGGTCGTTATGTACTACATACGAGACTATCTAAGACAATAATTAGTGAAGTTGGATGAAAACGATTGTCTTCCATTAAAATTCTAAATAATTTATTGTAAATAAAGTGTAAATAATATGTAAGTAATATGAAGTGAGTTTTTTTTGCATGGGTTCTTCCCTCAGCTTGTGCGCGATTCGGTTGATCCGGTTATTGATTGTTTTCTTGTGATTTTGATTAGCCCACGACCCGGTGAGCTAGCCGTTTCCAAAATGTTACTCTACGGTCGCCACTATGCGGCCACAGTTGTTGGGTGCTCCACACGGGGCCCGCTCTCGCCAATCACCTTTCATGTGGCGCCCGAATTGGCGGGGCACATGGAAGATGATTGCTGTAAGGGAGGCATGGTAATGGGAGCACGCAACAAATGGCGCCCAAACGTTTCGGCCTTTTGCCTTTCTAAATATCTAAATTTAAATTCTATAGTGGTGTCGAAGTTCGGAAAAGTGTCGGGTAATTCGCGTAGTTTGTTTGAATCGGGTTCGTGATTATCTCAATCACACCTAGTAATCGCTTCCACGTTTGAAACCGTCGCAATCTCAATTTCGACCCACTTTTATATAAATAAATAAAATAAAATTCACTTTTAACTTGTAGTCATCGAATAATTTGTTCGAATCGTCAATCATCTCGTTTTACGTACTTCACATTTTGCTGGGACACACAATTTAAGTGTCTAATTAAATTTTGTATCTGATCGCGTATTGTCTGTTGGTGGAGCGACAAAATATATCCTTTTAAAAAATATAATACAAACAATAATCACTTCATGTTGGTCCGATTCGTTATGTGAATCGACACAATAATAATAAGTCATACTTTTGTTAAAAACTTTGTACAACAATTTAAGTCAAAATTTATGTAAATTCATGTAAGAAAATTGTAAACCACTCTCACTCCTACAACCAGTTATTACGCTGTCAGTATCTTTGCCGCGGTTAGTAGTTGGGCTTATCGCCCATTGGGGTATAATTGATATATTTATCTTAGTTTTATGGCGTTTCGCTATAAGCGAGTAATTTGGACCGCCTTTTTGAGTTAGCCATAATAACGTTAGTTGTAATATAGTATCGTGTACTATAGTATCGTATAATATCGTATCTTATAATATCGTTTCGTGTAATATCCTTTTCGATAAAATGACTTAAAAATTTGTTTTATATAATCCACGCAAACATTTAGTCGCTCTATCACTTAGCTCAACACATAATAACTACTATCTTAATTTATATATCATTCTATCCTGCAACATGGATATTCCTCAAGCGTTTTGGCCCAAAGTGGTGTCTTCGCCGGTTACGTCCCGGGAAATCAGACCATCCCTCGAGTTAGGGAGTGAGTCCAATCCTTTCTCTATTAATCATCCGCTACAAGTGTCTGAAGTGGGAGGCAGTTCCCCACCAAATAAATCCGTGGTGATCCACATTCCACCCGAACAATGTCAGGCGCCCACCCTTTTCAACAGTCCAAAACATATTGTGACTGAAAAACCTATCCACACTGCGGATTTATATATGTTGAATCAAGGTGAACACTTTCGGTATGTAAGTCTGACACAACCTGAAGGGAAGGTGCATTCTCCACCCCCTACGTATCCAGACGTTCCTTATATTCATAGTTTTCCTCCACTTGGGAGCGAAACATTAAACACCTTTGTTCGTCATAATGTACCCATCTTTAAATGGGGCATCACGTTTGATGGAACCAACTCTAGTCTCAACGCCGAGACTTTTATATTCCAAGTCGAGACTCTTGCTCGCACCTATCAGGTTTCATTTGCAGATCACATCGCGAGTTTCCACTTGCTAGTTCGTGGACCAGCAGCGGTCTGGTATTGGAAATATCTCCAACTACATCCCCAGTCCTTTGATTGGAACGGCTTTAAGGCCGCTTTTCTGAGTCGGTTTGGCTCTTTTACCTCCGATGTGGACATCCGACGACGTTTTGACGCGCGGATTCAAAAACCCTCTGAAACATTCATTGAGTTCTTTGATGCTGTTGAAGGACTGACCCTTCAGCTTCGGCATCCATTACCGGACACTGACCTACAAGTCATCTTGTATAGTAACATGTCCACCAGTCTGAGCGATCACCTAGTTGGTCGCACCTTTAACAACACGCGCAAACTAGTTCAATGTTGTATTTCCGTCGAGAGTGTATGGAACATCAACACTCCTGTAAAACGGACTATTCCTTTCGTGCGGCTTTCTATGCACGAAATTCATCTAACGTCTGGGTCGCAAAACGTCGATCCTATCAACTCTCGTCGTTCTTCTGGTAATCCATTCAGACAGACGTATCTCCTACAGTTCCCTCTTCCGAAACTTTTTCTAATTCAGTTATCTGTTGGAACTGTAAGCGTAGTGGGCATTCTTTCAGAAATTATCTAATTCCGGTAAATCGACTTTTCTGTTTTGGGTGTGGCCACGATGGTGTCCTGAAACGGAACTATGCTAAATGCAATCCTTCGGGAAGGAGTGTGTCGTTCGCGGGGAATCGAGCCACTCCAGTCATCGCCAACACCATGCATCTGAATCGGTCCGACCGAATAAAACCACGTATCCCAGTCAGACCCGAAGCGAATACGCGTCTGTAAATCTGGTACCTTCCTTCTCTGACATCTCTATGAGAGATGTTACCATCCAAACGGACCCCAATATCAATTTAAAACCTGTTATAGTACCTGTCGAGTCCATACTTAACGATTCTGTTTCCGTAACGTCACCTCATATACTGCATCCTCCTATTAAATCTAAATGTCGCCTACTGTCCAATAATCGCCTACGTCGGTGTAAACGTACGGCATTATATTTTTATAAACTTCGTCAACTGCGTAAGGCAGTAATACATTCCATATATTCCGATGATCCTTCTGCTGATTCTCTACCTTTTTGTGTAATAGCCATTAATGGGCATAAACTCTCTGGGTTACTCGATAGTGGAGCTAGCGTTAGCGTATTAGGTCACGGGGCCTTAAACCTCATATCCAAATAACAATTTTATCTGCATTCGTTTCAACTCCACATTAGTACTGCTTCTGGACAACATGTCTCCGCGTTAGGGTATGTAGACACTTCAGTCTCCTTCGGAAACTTAATCAAACCCATTAGATTTTTAGTAGTCCCTTCTCTAGCACATTCCTTGTATCTTGGCATCGATTTTTGGAACGCATTAAATATCGTAAATTTTCAGTTACCTTCTCTACAAATGTTCAATACTGTTTCCAACTCTGAAGGCGATGTGTATCATCACCTACCCAAAGCGCAGCAAATGCAGCTTCAATCGGTTATCCAGACCTTTTCGTCCTTTAGCGAGCGTGGCTTGGGGAAAACTTCCTTTTTCAGTCATACTATCGATACGGGTTCAGCAAAACTCGTTAAACAACGTCACTATTCGGTATCTGCTATTATTCAATCTCAGTTATATTCCGAATAAGATCGTATGCTTTCTCTCGCCGTTATAGAGGTAAGTCAGAGCTCATGGAGTTCTCCAGTTAGCCTAGTCCGCAAACCCGGTAAAAATCGGCTATGTCTGGATGCTAGTCGGGTTAACGAAGTCACTATGAAGGATGCGTATCCACTTCCGCTAATTGAGGGTCTCTTATCTCGTCTACAATCTACTAAATTTATAACCAGTCTAGATCTCAAGGACGCCTTCTGGCAAATTCCGTTATCTTTGGAGTCTCGCGAAAAGACCGCTTTTACAGTCCCTGGTCGTCCTCAATATCATTTCACTGTTATGCCTTTGGTCTTTGCAACGCCCCACAAAACTATGTGTCGCCTCATGCATAAAGTCATTCCGCACGAGTATCATGACAAAATTTTCTATCTATCTAGACGACCTACTCATTATCAGTGCCGCCTTTGAGGAACATTTGGATCTATTAAGTAAAGTGGCTCAATTTTTCACTTTTGCAGACCGTACTATTAACGTCCAAAAAAGTAAATTCCTTCAACGCGAGATCAAATATCTCGGATATATAGTCAGTGACGGTGTCCTAAAAGCCGTCCAAAAAAGTAAATTCCTTCAACGCGAGATCAAATATCTCGGATATATAGTCAGTGACGGTGTCCTAAAAGCCGATTCGGATAAAATTTCTAGTATTGTTGACAACCCCACTCCTAGGTCCACTAAGGACGTACGGCGTTTTATGGGAATGCCGGGTTGGTATCGGTGTTTCATCCTTCGCTTCACCAGCACCACTGCACCTTTAACCGATTTACTTCAGAGAAAGCGTTCGTTTAAGTGAATTGACTCCGCCGAAAACGCTTTCTCGCAAATAAAACAAGCCTTAATTTCGGCTCCAGTTTTAATTAATCAAGACTTTGGGAAACCCTTTTTTATACAGTGTGACGCCAACACTACCGGTATAGGTAGCGTGTTATTTCATAAGGATGAGGATCGTAAGGAGCATCATATTGCTTTTATATCCAGTAAATTAAATTCTGCCCAACGTAACTATACTATCACTGAACTCAAATGCCTTGCGGCTGTTCAAAGTGTAAAAAAATTTCGGGCCTATATCGAGGGGTTTTCTTTCACTATCATTACCGATCATGCCAGCCTCAAATAGCTGATGCTACAAACTGATCTTTCTGGGTGTCTGGCTCGTTGGAGTCTCAAACTACAAGGATTTGACTTTCAAATCCAACACTGCAAAGGATCCGTTAATGTCGTCCCAGACGCGTTGTCGCGCGTACATGAAGGTATTGTGGCCGGAAATATCTCTACTCTCTCTGACCAAACTTTAACTTCAATTCTTCCGGAACATGCTTCTCTGCATCCTTTAGTTCCTGAGTCAGCCTTTAGTGAACCTTCATATCTAGAGGGTATCGATCTCCTACATCAAAACCCCGATAAATTTTCTAATATTTGGGTACAAAACGGGAAAATTTATATTAATACCAGTGTCATGTCGGATGACCAAGTAAATATCCCTCAAACAAAACTATGGGTGCCCGACAGTGTCCAACAACTTCTTATCTCTCACAGTCATAGCTCTCCTGTACCCGCACATGGTGGTGACCATAAAACCGCCGAAATATTGCGTCGTTACTTCTATTGGCCTCGTCTCAAACTCGACGTCCGTAAATTTATTAGTCAGTGTTCTCTCTGTAAACAGACAAAATTTAATTACCAAACTCTACGTCCTCCCCTCGAACAAGTTCGCATTTCTGAGCGTCCACTGCAACGCCTGTTCATTGACTTTCTGGGTCCATATCCCCGTTCTGAGTTCGGAAATACGCAACTTTTCGTGGTGCTAGACCACTATTCCAAATTTTTATGGCTTAAGACTTTGCCTAAAGCAACTGCCGAATCCGTTGTGAACTTTCTGTCCGAAAATATTTTCCATACTTTTGGCGTCCTGAATTTATTCATTCCGATAACGGAGTGCAATTTGTGTCTAAAGTTTTCATGCAACTGCTGTCAGACTACAATATCATCCAAGTTTTGAATCCTCGATATTTTCATCAGTCCAACGCTTCTGAGCGTGCCAATCAATCCATTTTATCCGCTATTCGCTCTTATATTGGTGACGACCATCTTAATTGGGACCGTTCCCTAGTGGAGACATGCGCTGCATTTAGGAACGTAGTACATGAATCCACTGGTTGTTCACCTTCCTAATGTTCGGTTTCAGGCTATTAGACACGGCTCTGACTACACTCTCCTACGTAAATTAACTTCTCTTGCTTATGGCCAACTAAGTGTCACAGAGCGCAATGACAAAATGCGCGATATTCAAATCAAGGTTCAATCTAAACTCCAAGAATCATACCTAAAGGGCAAACGCAGATACGACTTGCGTAATAAACCCTGAATGTTTCAGCTCGGTCAAACTGTATATGTCCGTAATCATGTCTTGAGTAAGGCCGTTGATCGGTTTTCTGGCAAACTTGCCGCGAAGTTTGTGCCGGGAATCATTGTTCGACCTGTGGGACAGGTTGCCTACGAAGTTAAGATATGTCCAGTAAAACTTTTGGTGTATGTCACGCACAGGACATTAAGAGTTAACTTCGATCTGTATATTTTGTTGATACCTATCTGTACATATATCGTGCATATATAAGTATGTGCTAGTATTGTATAAAAAAATTATGTTTAGATATTATTAGGTGAGGTTGTAGATATCGGTAGTATTTAGTGCAGGGCGTGGTCCCTTATAAAAATAGTAGTCCAATGAGTTTTCCTAATGGCCTCGTTATGTGACGTAACGGTTGCATTAGTGTGAACGTATATTAGTAAGTCTGTTTCGTAGTCCAATGAGTTGTCCTAATGGCCTCGTCGTGTGACGTAACGGTTGCATTAGTGTGGACGTATATTAGTAAGTCTGTTTCGTAGTCCAATGAGTTTTCCTAATGGCCTCTTCGTGTGGCGTATTGACTGCATTAGTGTGAACGTGTATTTTCTTAAGTATGTATATCTGCCCGGTATATAGTTATGTTGTACAATATTTAGTATCGGTCCGTTTAGCTTCAGTTTGTCTTATTGGGTTTGGAGTCACAAAATGCTAGAGAATTGACGACCTCTGGGGTCCCTTAACGAATCCGCGTTGAGCGTTGACGTCTGTATATAATGTAAATATTTAGGTGTTGTATATGTTATCATATTAGTTTATATTTTGAATATCATGGCTGGTAGTCATCAACAACTAAGGCAGTGACGATCCTTGGGGTTTTTTAATAATTGCTCACAAGAAGTGAGACAATTTTTTTTTTGTATTCTAACCATAGCTCGTTATCTTCTGAATATTACCCATTTTACCTATCGGAATCTAGTATTCCTCATCTTTTCATCTCCGGTTTACAACCGTTTCAGTTGTTAGTCAACTATCTTAGGGGCGGGGGGCTCATATTGAACTCAAAATTTTATTTATTTATCTCCGTCTTTTAAATTCTAGTTTGTTTTCTTTGGCCGAACCGAGACTGGGGTTGAAATCTGTCAGGTTAGACCTGAGGTCCCCAATGGGGTTTCGATAAAGAGTGGCAACGGTCGATCCTTTTGGTTAGTACAGCTCAACCCCAGTGTAAAATTCGGACGGACCACCATTTCGTTTTTTAGTGTAGTGTAATGTCCCCGATATTTTCTCGTAACGTTATCCATATCTGTAATAGTCTGTTTCATTAATTATTTTTCCAAACCGAAAGTGTTTCATTTTGTTTGAAAACTCAGTAACCCGCCGTCGATAGGTTCCGTTTCTGTTTTAGTCTAGTTCGACTAATTAGTTAGTTTTGAAGGCTTATTTCGGGTAAAACTGTCGATTGAGTAGGGTAACCTTACCGTAATACCGTATCGAGGAGCTTGCGTCAACATGTATGATGATTTAGACGATAATACGTTTTGACTACATCTGCTGAGCTTCACGTAAGACTTCCCATTTTGTTAAAACCCTCCTGGTTCGTGTGAGCGAGCATGATGATTTCGACGTTTAGACGTTTTGACTACATCTAGGCTAGGCATCCTACGAACCATGAGATCTTTCATTACTTAGAGTTCATTCATAGCCCGACTTTATAGTGGAGAGACTCTTCTCAGGGCAGGGTCGTCCCCACGTTCTGTTGCGGATCAGTTTTAATATTATTTGTGTGTGCACATTTTTCAATTCTTCCAAATTTGGAACCTATTTAAATTTCATTCAGTACACTGCCAAATAATCGACATTGGCAGTACTAAATCGCAAATTGATAATACACCACACGCGTTGTCTCTCTCGAGAGGTGAGTTCAGGTGATTGAGAGCGAATCGGTTCTCTTTGCATGCTGTCGCCCTCTGATTGGCCGAAAACATTTGCTGATTACCATATATGGTACCATATATGGTAATAAATGAAGCAAAAATGCTTCGACTCGTGACCGCGGTGAAGTGGGTGTGAGGGGAGATCGGGAGTTGGATAGGAGTGATGAAAGAAGACGGTCGAGAGATAGGCTCCGCGCAAGATAAAACGTTGTCCGTTTTTTTTAGATAAGTACCATCCATTCATTCGTCAATTCCTCGTCCAGGAATAACACTAATGTTGAAAGTCGAGATCGAGTCGTTCGGCGAAAAGACTGTTGTGAGTTTCAAGAGTGTGGTGTATGGGACAGTGGAGGCACCGGAGGCATGAAGAAACCACATCGTTATTGTCCTGGCACCGTCACCATGCGAGAAGTTCGTCGCGATCAAAAAGCCGACTGAGCTGCTGATTCGTAAGTTGCCTTTCCAGCGCCTTGTTTGCGAAATTGCGCAGGATTTAAAAAGCGATTTGCGTCTTCAAAGTTCTGCTGTGATGGCTTTGCGAGAAGCCAGCGAATTATATTTGGTTGAATTGTTCGAGGATACGAATTTGTGTGCTTTTCATGCAACGTGTCACCTTCATGCCGATAGCCATCCCGCTTGCTCGTCGTATTCGAGGCGAAAGTCTTAACCAGATTCCACGTACGTTTGTATATGAGATCATAACTTAACCCGAGGAAGGTGTCTTACTTTTATTGTTTTTATCTCGCTAAACTATTTCTATAGTGAGTGCGAAGTTACTTTGATAATAAAAATAATAACAACATCCCTTACGAGTCTCTTGTAATCTTATTACAATCACATTTGCATTATTGATTATATTTCGTAAGCCATTTAGGTTTGGTCGTTATGTACTACATACAAGACTATCTAAGACAATAATTAATGAAGTTGGATGAAAACGATTGTCTTCCATTAAAATTTCAAATACTTTATTGTAAATAAAGTGTAAATAATATGTAAATAATATGAAGTGAGTTTTTTTTATGGGTTCTCCCCTCCTCAGCTTGTGCGCGATTCGGTTGATCCGGTTATTGATTGTGAGCTAGCCGGTTTTCAAAATATTACTCTACGGTCGCCACTATGCGGCCACAGTTGGTGGGTGCGCCGCACGGGGCCCCCTCTCAGCAATCACTTTTCATGTGTCGCCCGAATTGGCAGGGCACATGGAGGATGTTTGGCTGGAAGGGAGGCGTGGTAATGGGAGCATGCAACAAGGTTGTTACGCTATCTTTAACCATTATTTCTGGTTGGGCCAAAAGCTAAAGGCAAATTAGTTTTCGAAACAGGAAAGTCCTTTTTTAAAGAGGCATGAAAAAAAACACTGAAGCAGGTACCAAATGAGCAAGGAAAATCTGCAGTACACAAATTATCCCAAAACGGTATGAATAAAATCTTTGTTAAAATGGAAGGTTGAGTAAGGAGATTAGCTATAAAAAGATCTAACCCTTACACAAGCAAGCAGCTGAAATCGGTGCCTAACTGTAAAAAAGATCGAAAAATTAAAAGGTTATCATAGAACAAGACTAAAAAAACTATAAAAAGACAATGTAAATTAAGAAAGCGTGCATTGGATATATTTGACACGTAGATAATACCACAACGATGCAGAAAGAATGTATTAAGTCTGAATTTGATATTTTCGCCTCACCACCGATTCAAAACAGTATTTTGTAGACCAAAGAAGTTGCTTACAAACCTATTGCATCACTGGACAAATTTTTGGTGTTGGAATTTGTCTCACTCGGATATGGAGATACATATCGTGACTTATCCATTATTTACTTACGACTCAGGGTGCAACTGATTAAACTAAAGAATTGTAAAGAAGAACTTTTCACTGGGTAGGAGAAACTTAAGAAAGCTGATGGGTGTGAGGTTTCAGCTGATCTCGATGGTGTAGCTAACAACGTCATGTATTCACTTTTTAGACAATGCACTGTACAATTGAACGGCAAGAATAAAGCTCAGCCAGACAACAATTATCACTATCGCGCCTATAGTGAAAATTTAATGAACTATGAAAAAGACGCTGCATCAACTCATCTCGAATCAGCCGGCTGGTATCTAGATCAGAATGAGATGGACATGATTGAAGACTCAAGATCTAACGGTGGTCCCACGGAGTTGAATGAGGGCTATCTTAAAAGGTCTGCAATGGTGAACTGATGGGCACAATTCACAGCGATCTGTTAAATCAAGATGTACTCTAAATGAATGGAGTGGACTTGCCTTCAACACTTTCATTGGAAAAACCGAAATTTTATTTGTACTCGAAAGAAGATAACTTTGATCCACGCGTAAAAATACTAGAAGCAACATTTTTCATGAATCATGTTACGGCGAATGCCAATATATTAATAGCACATGAAGCTGTATTACAGCGCTTGAATGCAGTACGGGTATACGGGTATACAAGCGGGTGGAAGTGATAACCTATACACTACCTACCGAAAACTATACTCTATCTCTTGATAACGTAATCATCGGGCAATTACCGAATCTGCTTGTTTTCGGTATGGTGGATAATGACTCCTACATCGGGAGGCACACAAAAAATCCATTCATCTTTAAGCATAACAATATTACCAACTTCAATCTATCAGCAAATGGTGTTCAAGTACCAAACCTTGTTAATGTAGAATACTTCTCAGAAGGTCACTCAACCTTTTTTAAGAAAGTATGACTGGTGGGGTTTACCTGACAGAAAAAAATTTTACTCGAAAGAAACTGCGTATAAATATCTTACTTCCGCAGCTATAACTACAGACCAGACAGACGAATTTGAAAACTTGTAACTCACAAGATTCGATGAGCATCGTATCAGATCTTTACGAAAGTTTTCAACAGTGTTTGTGTACGAGGAATCGACAAAAACATTCTTACAAAGCTAAGTGTCATCACATACTGAGGTTGTAAACCTTGAAAACATATTCCTGAAGGGAAGGGATGAGCACAATAGAGATCATCAACACTTTAAAAAGAAATATTATAACAAAAAGGTTCTTTCAAAGTGTATATCCCTGCGATCGTTTACATCATATCCTAAGCTTACAGAACAACCTAAATAACTTATTGAATCTAAACTATCCATTTTTTAAAAAAATTATATCTATGATAATGTTTTATTCATTTTGGTGTCTAAAAAGTAGATTAATTTTTAAATACCCACAAGGCTTAAAAGGCCTCTTCATTCTTTGCATTCGATCTGAGTTCTGCTATGTCCACTATGCTCCACTAGAACTTTCATATTTCTTTTCGCGGCTCAGCACAAAAACGCCTCACGATACGCAATTGCGTAGCGGGTCCACATTAGTATCTCAAGCCAAATTCGTCAGCCGTCATCGAGTTTGTATCAACACGCCGCACTGGAAGCTTAGAGCAAAGCGTCTCAAGCAAAAGCCATGGGTGTTTTCCTTTTATTAATCTTCCCATCAGATAATGCGGCATCTCAAGCATTTTCAAACGAGCACAAAAACATCTCAAGCCAAATTCATGAGCCGGCCAAGACAGCCGCCACGACGCTTTAACTAAAGTGTCTCAAGCGAAATTCATCAGCCTGCATTTACACGCTGTAACGACCTGAAGCCCGTACAAAACACTCAAGCAAAAGTCATCATTTCCATCGCCCTCCGATCAGGCAGACGTCGACTCAAAACAAACCGACAACCAGTCTCTAATATTTTACGCTACGATTTCCATGTGGTTTTTTCACGCTAAGATTGCCATGTGGCTTTTTCCACGATACTTCCATTCAAAACCATTGGTTTTTGATCTTGCCAGAACTGTATTCATCTCTATTCAAACACAGCGCTCGGGCTCTTCAAACTAACTTTCAACCTCTCAAAACCCAGCTCATGATCCATCGCATAGCACACATGCTCGTACACTCGCAAACAGCCAGCCGGCCTTACTCAATAACAGATCTCCATAGAAAAAGCTTTCGGTCCACTAGTATACTTTTGTGTCGAACAGCTTGCCGAGGTAATACACTTCAAGCATGTGTAGGGGCACATGCCGTCCCTCACTAACGCCGAACGATTTTGTATGAAAGTGTCTGTCACACTACTTATGACTTATGACAATTGACTCCTTTGTGATCTGAACACTAAATGAGAACTGGCTTGATCTAGATGATCAGTACGTATTAATGTGGTTGAAGACAAAGATCCGAAAATTGCTTCGTTGTAATTTTGTCTGTGGGTTGCATCTGTGAATCATAATGAAGCTATGATATTCAACGAAGCTATGATATTCAATGGAATCAGGAATCATAATGAATTGATGATATTTTATGGAATTATGATATTCAATGGAATAAGGAATCATAATGAAGTTATGATATTCAATGAAGTTATGATATTTAATGAAGTTATGGTATTGTATTAAATTTTGATAACGTTCGATGTTCATTTAAGCAAACGAATGTTTCGAAGTAACGTAGGCTGTTTGCTTGTTCATGAATTGTAATTTAGGTGGTAGACAGGTGCGTCGAATTAGCGCTGCACCTAACTGGTGTGGTGCACAAGGTCCTTTGCAGTGTGACACGAACCGATGAAATCTTAGTAGCCGTTTCACCGTTTGCGACCTTTGGAAGTCATTGAGGGCTCCGACTATTTCAGGGTCATTACTTATATGCCACGAGCTTGGCATAGAATTATGCCTACCAGACGATCGTCAGAAAATTCCTAATAAATAGAAAGATGGTGTTCAACTTGCCTCTGCCTGAAAAATCTGTTCCAGCTGTTACTAATGTTGCATCGAAAAGGAAACGTTGCAGCATTTATTCGTATAAAAAAGATTCGTAAACTAACAGTGTTTGTTCCGCTTTGCAACACATGCTCAATTATTGTATGTCCAAACTGTTTAGATAACAAGTAATTGTGTATCAATTAATAGCGAAATATATCTTTTCTAATAAATAGTATGTTTTATGTATATAAGTTACTTATAATTAAAATAAAAATTTTATGACAGGATCAGATAAACCCTTGAATAGTATTCGAGTAAAATTTATTTTGAGTAGTAACCAAGGGTTAAGGTAAACCACTGATTCAATTTTATGTCAGTGTTTTTTCGGATTGTATTATTCATGTTAATCTAGTGGTCTCTGTTTACAACATTTATTTGTTAATATTCATTGCTAAATCTTCGGTTTAACCCGTTTTCATATTTTTAGCTATCGAAGAAATGCTTTAGTTAGCGCTTCGCAGTCTATAATGAAACTACAATGCGGTTAAATGGTTTGCTCGCATGACATCCAAAAACATTTCCAAGGACTTTTATTAGGGCGGTTATGTATTTAATGACCTACCCCTACTAGAGATCATTAAATGGTGTTCTCAACGAACTTATTTTATTTAAGAAGTATTTTTGAAACGGTTGCATCATCTGGTGATTGCTGATTTGCATTTGCCTGATAGTACTTGCTATCGTCTCAAACTTTGTTTCTTGCTTTTCCATCGGCAATCCATATGCTGCTATTTTGGGACGTCGAGCCAGTCATTAACCTGCATAGGGAAATATGTAAAGTGTCTAGTTCCACAAAGCCCTGTCTTTGCAACGCCCCACAAAACTATGTGTCGTCTCATGCATAAGGTCATTCCGCACGAGTATCATGACAAAATTTTCGTCTATCTAGACGACCTACTCATTATCAGTGCCGCCTTTGAGGAACATTTAGATCTATTAAGTAAAGTGGCTCAATTTTTCACTTTTGCAGGCCGTACTATTAACGTCCAAAAAAGTAAATTCCATCAACGCGAGATCAAATATCTCGGATATATAGTCAGTGTCGGTGTACTGAAAGCCGATTCGGATAAAATTTCTAGTATTGTTGACTACCCCACTCCTAGGTCCACTAAGGACGTACGGCGTTTTATGGGAATGCCGGGTTGGTATCGGCGTTTCATCCTTCGCTTCGCCAGCACCACTGCGCCTTTAACCGATTTACTTCAGAGTAAGCGTTCGTTTATGTGAATTGACTCCGCCGAAAACGCTTTCTCGCAAATAAAACAAGCCTTAATTTCGGCTCCAGTTTTAATTAATCAAGACTTTGGGAAACCCTTCTTTATACAGTGTGACGCCAACACTACCGGTATTGGTTGCGTGTTATTTCATAAGGATGAGGATGGTAAGGAGCATCATATTGCTTTTGTATCACGTAAATTAAATTCTGCCCAACGTAACTATACTATCACTGAACTCGAATGCCTTGCGGCTGTTCAAAGTGTAAAAAAATTTCGGGCCTATATCGAGGGGTTTTCTTTCACTATCATTACCGATCATGCCAGCCTCAAATGGCTGATGCTACAAACTGATCTTTCTGGGTGTCTGGCTCGTTGGAGTCTCAAACTACAAGGATTTGATTTTCAAATCCAACTCTGCAAAGGATCCGGAAATGTCGTCCCAGACGCGTTGTCACGCGAACATGAATGTATTGTGGCCGGAAATATCTCTACTCTCTCTGACCAGACTTTAACTTCAATTCTTCCGGAACATGCTTCTCTGCATCCTTTAGTTCCTGAGTCAGCCTTTAGTGAACCTTCATATCTAGAGCGTATCCATCTCCTACATCAAAACCCCGATAAAATTTCGCATTTCTGAGCGTACACTGCAACGCCTGTTCATTGACTTTCTGGGTCCATATCCCCGTTCTAAGTTCGGAAATACGCAACTTTTCGTGGTTCTAGACCACTATTCCAAATTTCTATGGCTTAAGACTTTGCCTTAAGCAACTGCCGAATCCGTTGTGAACTTTCGGTCCGAAAATATTTTCCATACTTTTGGCGTCCTGAATTTATTCATTCCGATAACGGAGTGCAATTTGTGTCTAAAGTTTTCATGCAACTGCTGTCAGACTACAATATCATCCAAGTTTTGAATCCTCGATATTTTCATCAGTCCAACGCTTCTGAGCGTGCCAATCAATCCATTTTATCCGCTATTCGCTCTTATATTGGTGACGACCATCTTAATTGGGACCGTTCCCTAGTGGAGACATGCGCTGCATTTAGGAACGTAGTACATGAATCCACTGGTTGTTCACCTTCCTAATGTTCGGATTTCAGGCTATTAGACACGGCTCTGACTACACTCTCCTACGTAAATTAACTTCTCTTGCTTATGGCCAACTAAGTGTCACGGAGCGCAATGACAAAATGCGCGATTTTCAAATCAAGCTTCAATCTAAACTCCAAGAATCATACCTAAAGGGCAAACGCAGATACGACTTGCGTAATAAACCCTGAATGTTTCAGCTCGGTCAAACTGTATATGTCCATAATCATGTCTTGAGTAAGGCCGTTGATCGGTTTTCTGGCAAACTTGCCGCGAAGTTTGTGCCGGGAATCATTGTTCAACCTGTAGGACAGGTTGCCTACGAAGTTAAGATATGTCCGGTAAAACTTTTGGTGTATGTCACGCACAGGACATTAAGAGTTAACTTCGATCTGTATATTTTGTTGATACCTATCTGTACATATATCGTGCATATATAAGTATGTGCTAGTATTGTACAAAAAAATTATGTTTAGATATTATTAGGTGAAGTTGTAGATATCGGTAGTATTTAGTGCAGGGAGTGGTCCCTTATAAAAATAGTAGTCCAATGAGTTTTCCTAATGGCCTCGTCGTGTGACGTAACGGTTGCATTAGTGTGAACGTATATTAGTAAGTCTGTTTCGTTGTTCAATGAGTTGTCCTAATGGCCTCGTCGTGTGACGTAACGGTTGCATTAGTGTGGACGTATATTAGTAAGTCTGTTTCGTAGTCCAATGAGTTTTCCTAATGGCCTCTTCGTGTGGCGTATTGACTGCATTAGTGTGAACGTGTATTCTCTTAAGTATGTATATCTGCCCGGTATATAGTTATGTTGTACAGTATTTAGTATCGGTCCGTTTAGCTTCAGTTTGTCTTATTGGGTTTGGAGTCACAAAATGCTAGAGAATTGACGACCTCTGGGGTCCCTTAACGAGTCCGCGTTGAGCGTTGACGTCTGTATATAATGTAAATATTTAGGTGTTGTATATGTTATCATATTAGTTTATATTTTGAATATCATGGCTGGTAGTCATCAACAACTAAGGCAGTGACGATCCTTGGGGTTTTTTAATAATTGCTCACAAGAAGTGAGACTATTTTTGTTTGTATTCTAACCATAGCTCGTTATCTTCTGAATATTACCCATTTTACCTATCGGAATCTAGTATTCCTCATCTTTTCATCTCCGGTTTACAACCGTTTCAGTTGTTAGTCAACTATCTTAGGGGTGGGGGGGCTCATATTGCACTCAAAATTTTATTTATTTATCTCCGTCTTTTAAATTCTAGTTTGTTTTCTTTGGCCGAACCGAGACTGGGGTTGAAATCTGTCAGGTTAGACCTGAGGTCCCCAATGGGGTTTCGATAAAGAGTGGCAACGGTCGATCCTTTTGGTTAGTACAGCTCAACCCCAGTGTAAAATTCGGACGGACCACCATTTCGTTTTTTAGTGTAGTGTAATGTCCCCGATATTTTCTCGTAACGTTATCCATATCTGTAATAGTCTGTTTCATTAATTATTTTTCCAAACCGAAAGTGTTTCATTTTGTTTGAAAACTCAGTAACCCGCCGTCGATAGGTTCCGTTTCTGTTTTAGTCTAGTTCGACTAATTAGTTAGTTTTGAAGGCTTATTTCGGGTAAAACTGTCGATTGAGTAGGGTAACCTTACCGTTATACCGTATCGAGGAGCTTGCGTCAACATGTATGATGATTTAGACGATAATACGTTTTGACTACATCTGCTGAGCTTCACGTAAGACTTCCCATTTTGTTAAAACCCTCCTGGTTCGTGTGAGCGAGCATGATGATTTCGACGTTTAGACGTTTTGACTACATCTAGGCTAGGCATCCTACGAACCATGAGATCTTTCATTACTTAGAGTTCATTCATAGCCCGACTTTATAGTGGAGAGACTCTTCTCAGGGCAGGGTCGTCCCCACGTTCTGTTGCGGATCAGTTTTAATATTATTTGTGTGTGCACATTTTTCAATTCTTCCAAATTTGGAACCTATTTAAATTTCATTCAGTACACTGCCAAATAATCGACATTGGCAGTACTAAATCGCAAATTGATAATACACCACACGCGTTGTCTCTCTCGAGAGGTGAGTTCAGGTGATTGAGAGCGAATCGGTTCTCTTTGCATGCTGTCGCCCTCTGATTGGCCGAAAACATTTGCTGATTACCATATATGGTACCATATATGGTAATAAATGAAGCAAAAATGCTTCGACTCGTGACCGCGGTGAAGTGGGTGTGAGGGGAGATCGGGAGTTGGATAGGAGTGATGAAAGAAGACGGTCGAGAGATAGGCTCCGCGCAAGATAAAACGTTGTCGGTTTTTTTTAGATAAGTACCATCCGAGGGTCAATTCCTCGTCCAGGAATAACACTAATGGGGCATTTCACGTGAAACCGACAACGAAAAAAAAGTGAGGTTCTGAAATTCGTTCATATTGGGCACATTTGTACTTCTAGGGTATATGAATGTGTACACAAAATATTTTTGTTATTTGATGTTTAGTTGTTAAGATATGGGATTCTATAGAATTCAAATTTTCACAGCAGGGGTTTTTTGAAATTTTATTTTCATATTGATGCAAATTATAATCAAATAATAAATGTAGTGTTTTGTATAGAAAATTTACTGTTCTTTTTGATTTTCGAATGAGATTCCGAATTTGAATCTTTTTTCTATATTTAAACCGGAAGTGAATATTTAAAATATTTTTTTCAATAACTTCGACCATTTTTATTTTTATTTTTTTTACTGTGAAATAAAGCTTAACATGTATACAATTGACCATAAAAATTGCAGAATGGGATCTAAATTAGTTTAGGAGATGTATCAATTAGAGTGCGTGCATGTCGCACTGAGCGTTATATCTGCCGCTTGTTAAAGCTGTTTGGTGATGTAAAAATACATTAAAACGTTGATAATTTTTCATTAATATTGATTATTTATTGTTGCCTTACCTGTTTGTGTCATCCTGAAGTTATTTAATACCTAAATTTAAAATAAAATGTAATACTTCGAGAGAAATTATGTGTTGAAACCATTTTCAAAATAAAACATTATTTTAAGTGTTTTTTTGTCATATTAAGGTGACAAAATACGAATAAAAGCACCATCTCTTAGTTACAAAAAAAATCAATTCATTAAAACGAATCAGAATGTTACGGTCGCATTTCGTTGCGACCGAATAGTTTATCAATTTAAAAAAAAAAGAAGTCCTGATTGACTTTGACTTGAGTCAAAAAGCCAATCAGGACTCTTGTCAAAAAGCCTGCAAAACGCCAAACGTAAATAGCGCAAACACCACTCCACTGAGGCTCGTAGAGTAATTTAAGAACTTGAAGTGAATAGAAATTTTAATTTAAGAATTGGATTATATAAACTCATCATTGAAGGCAAGAATGGTAGAATCAAGTAGAGATTAGGAACTAGTTCAATAGTGGTAAGTAAAGGATAAGTAGTTACTAGTTTAAGGAAACCTTCACCGAGCCATCCCTGAGGAAATCATCGACGTCAAGCATCGCAAGAAGTCGCGAAGAAAAACCACTACACAAACTCATCGTCATATGTTTTCCTCCTTTTCTCTTAATTATATCGATGACCGACCAATCAGCAACTATACGTAAACGCGGATGAATCGATTCTAGTTACCGGACGTCACTTCGATGCTGAATCGTT
Source organism: Oxycera nigricornis (assembly GCA_963942545.1). NCBI lineage: Eukaryota > Metazoa > Arthropoda > Insecta > Diptera > Stratiomyidae > Oxycera > Oxycera nigricornis. Next base: position 51,015,392 of record OZ012659.1, on the reverse strand, counting down.
CAGTCGTCCAAGCACCAAACGTACCCGAGATTGATTTAAATACGGCCGCCCCGAATCTGAAGACTCACGACAGAACCGCTGTAAACAATAACAACAGACGCGAGCTGTCACTGGGAAATGTCGGAGTGACATCATTGATGGCGAAAAAGCCAAGATGGCCGTTGCGCAGACAGCTGATTCCAGCCCAGTGAGTCCCACACCAGTGGTTCCAAAACCAGAGTGGGGACTGGAATGATCCCGCAAGGAGCTGAGCCGTTAGGCCGAGATGATAAATATAGCTGGGAACAAAGGAAGGGGCTCTTGTCTTTTGGATGGTGAATTGGAAGAGTGGTCGGCTTGCAAAAGAAAAATTTCAGAGGGAACGTCGAGAGCGGTCGTCGAGGGCGGCCCACTTCATCGCGCGGTAAATTCCTTGGAAATCTTGGCAGGATTCGAGCGGAAGGCGTGAATGAGGGCGATAATCAATCAACGGCGTAAATAGTAAGTAGAGTAAGCTTTAACTTTAAGTTATACGTGTTCTTACTAGAACCTAATAGACAGAGTTGTAAGCCTAAGTGGAGTGCGTTTCCTTTTTTTGTTCTAGAGATTGATCACGGTGTTGGGTTAGTTTCGGGTTTCTTGCGCGGGTTTCAGTGTCGCGACCTAAACCAAACCCCAGTCAGAGGTTTCGGTCGCTGGACGGTTGTCGGCGCACGACTGGGTGGCGCCCAAAATATTAAAATTACCCCGCCCCTCTTCGCGGGCAAAGACGCCGGGCACAACCGTCCGCCCCGCAGCCATTAGAGGCTTCGGGGGTAATAGTGTGCGTAACAGGTTGGCGCCCAACGTGGGGCCCTTTATAAAAAAACCGGACTTGGGCAAAGCAGTGTTCGAACGCCGGGACGTTCGACAAGATCAGTGAGTGTGTCTGTGAATAAAAGTGGCTGAGTTCAAAGTGCTGACACGTGCGTGTAATTGCGGGAGTGTGAGATCGCGAGAGTGTGTTGATTGCGGGTGTGTGAGTTTGCGGGTGTGAAGAGTGAAAATGAAATTATAGATACAGATGATTATATAAAAATAATAAAATAAAGTAGAAAGGAATTTCCTCGTCTAGTACGTTTCTCTTCCCTTGTGCTGTTGTTATTTTGATAGGTGCAACATGGCAAACTTTACGGAGGCGCTAATCGATCGCCTCAGCGAGAACGAACTGAGCTATGAGCTGGCGGTGCGTGGGATCGCCACTGGAACTGTGTCGGCGATGCGGATGGAGCTTCGGAAGGCACTACGGCTTGGGACCATGATGAACGCGTCCTCACCTTACCCCTTCAGTTACCAGCAGGACCTCGAGGCGGTAGAGATGGTGACGGACGAGGTAAGGACGCTATCAGCGGATTTTTGGGGGGATGAACAGTCCACTGCGCTTTTGGTAGCCCAAGCTAAGACAGAATATGGCCTGCGGAGAATCGCTAACTTGCTACGGGCGAAGAAAGCTGAGGATCCCGCAATCGAGAAGTTGCGACGGCAGCTTATGCTCGCCTTAGGTCATATGTTGGTGCAAGCAGAATAGTATGAGGGCTCTGGAGCCAGGGAGTTGGGACAAGATGAAGATGCGACGGCAACAACAGAAATCGTACCGACGGAAAAAGAGGATACCGAGTTGACGATCACAGAGCTGACCGGCAAGTACCAGTCAGTCTGTGCTGATTACCAGCAAGCGTTGGATGACACCAAAGATCTGGAGAGGGAGAACGATCTTTTACGCACGCAACGGGAAGAGGCACGCAAACACATCATGGACGAAACACTGGCACGTGAAAACCTGGAGGACACACTAAGATCGCTGCACGAAGAGCTGGAGGTCAAGGACCGTAACCATTCGCTAGAATTGACCAAAGCGCGTACTATATATAAGTTAGAAATTAAGGAAATCAATGAGCAATACGACGCGAAGCTGCAACAATCCGTCCAAGAGCTTCGCGAACAATATGAAGAGGAGCTGGAGGAGATCGAAGTGTTCTATGAGAACAAATTTAAGATTCTGGAAAGCGCAGCGCAACGGAACAACACCGCGGCTTCGAGCGTATCGGAGGAGTTAAAGGGGTCCACGAAAGTCGATAGATTGTTCTCGCGTGTTGAGGAGTTGGAGACCCAAAATGCGGCCTTGCATGACCGCATACGGGTCATAGAGAAGAAGCTTCTACAGAATCAGAAGTGCTCATGCATCGAGGCGGAAGAAGATGTTCATGAAGCTGGGGTCGAAGGGAAAGGGGAAGTCTGGGAAGCAAACCCAACTGTGACAGGGTTGGAGGAAGATGAGAACACCGATGCTGATGGGAGAGCTTCGAGGGTGACGGAGGAGAAGTCCACACGGGCTGAGGCTATGCCTAGTAGCAGGCAGTCGCGATTGAGTAGGCTTGGTAGCAGGCAGTCTCAAGGAGGTGAGACTGGGCCTGAGCGCAAGAAGTCTCAATGGGCTGGGTCTGGGGGCAGGGAGTCTCAGAAGAGTGGACAGAGGAGGACAGGGAGGAAGCAGCAAAGGGGACATCATATGGGTGGTAGATCACAGGGAGGAAGTGCTGACATGGAAGGACCCAGATCAAGGCAGAATAACGAACTCGATAGCGAAAAGAGAGAGAATCCTGAGAAGGAAGTTGAGGCATTCGACAGTACCACTAAAAACGGAGTGGAATCAAAGAATGAACAAAACTCCTTACAGCCATCTGTTGTAAGGGAGGATAAACTTGTAGGGGCTTTAGAAGAGATTGTAGATGAGGGATCAATCTCATTCAATAGGATTCAGTTGGTAAGGGCAACTGTGGTGTTGCAGGAGAGGTCTGGTTCACCAAGCGGGGACGGAGAGGATATCAACGCTAACGATCGAGTGGCCGTTACGGAGCAGAGGGACCGGACGTGTGAGAGACCGGAAAGGGAGTTAAAAGAAGTTGAAGATGAGAGGGGCAAAAAGTAGAGGGGTGGGGCTTGCCAAAGCTCTGTAACCCAAACGTCGTTAGCATGCTGGCAGGACTTGCTAGAATAGGCACATGCATCAGATGACGACTGGCTTAGGACACGGATTAGGGACGGAATATGTGGGACCGTTCGTGGTCAAAGAGAAATTGTCCTCGTCTATATACCGCTTAACGGACAACAAGGGCAGCGACGCTGCGGTGTGGCACGCCAAAGACCTAAAACCCTACGCCGCGTAAACAACGAATTAGAGCTACCCAACAAACATGAACATGCATAAAATTTTACATCTAACTGGGACAGACACGATAAGTAAAATATTGAACTTAATACCAATCATTGGCTGGTTCCAAGGGCTTTTCCCCGTTTGAGACCCTTCCCGCTGCCCTTCCCGCAAATCTTTATTTTCCATTATTATTTTTTCCTTCCGGTACTTCTGTCCTTTTCGTGTCACATTATCTTTCTTTTGGGGGTTGAAGTTTGGGGCTAAAATAAAACGTTAAGAAAAGTCATTAGTAGTAGAAATAATAATCAGAGGGGAGGATAGATAGGATAGAGAGTAGGCAGTAGTAGTTGGGGCGGAAAGTTATCAATTGTTTAGTACAGTCGGAGTAGTGAGGGAATTAGTTCATTAGTAGTAGAAATAATAATAATAGTAGTAGAAATAATAATCAGGGGGGAGGATAGATAGGATAGAGAGTAGGCAGTAGTAGTTGGGGCGGAGAGTTATCAATTAGTTAGTACAGTAAGAGTAGTGAGGGAATCAGTTCGGGGAAGCTAAGAGCATGGGAATTAACTACGGAGCTCAGTGGAGGATATCCATAGAACAAGTTTGGTAGGTGGATAGAATAGAAAAGGGCAAGGAGTAAATGGGTTGTTTAGGTTAAATAAGGGACGGTGGTGTAGACAGGGAAAATTAAGTCGGGGTTTGTTTGGGCAGGTCAGATAGGGAGAATGGGGAAACGTAGTTTATATCATAGATTAGAGAACTTAGTTAGGTATTAGTAGAAGCAGAGTAGGGACAGGGGAAAATTGGTGAAGGGATAGCAGTTAGCTAGGTTAGCGAGTAGAGAGTTTAGTTCGGGGAGTTAGGGGTATCTACCTAAGTGACTGAAACAAGTGATCGTGTGGGTTTCGTACGGAACCATTGTTTTGTGTGGCCGCGCGAATTCGCCGAAGCAACAATGCTCTGCGAGCACTCGGCAATGGCCATGGCACGCAAACCACTCTTGGTCGTGTGACGTACCCGCGCGCGTCGAATGCTGCTGCCCAAATATTACTCGTTTCCGTTTTGTTCCTCGCTCGTTTTTTTTTTAACCGTTCTTTCTTTTTATTTTTTTTTTGAGTGGATTTTGGGAAAATCCACTTGAAGAAGGGGGGGTAATGTTACGGTCGCATTTCGTTGCGACCGAATAGTTTATCAATTTAAAAAAAAAAAAGTCCTGATTGACTTTGACTTGAGTCAAAAAGCCAATCAGGACTCTGGTCAAAAAGCCTGCAAAACGCCAAACGTAAATAGCGCAAACACCACTCCACTGAGGCTCGTAGAGTAATTTAAGAACTTGAAGTGAATAAAAATTTTAATTTAAGAATTGGATTATATAAACTCATCATTGAAGGCAAGAATGGTAGAATCAAGTAGAGATTAGGAACTAGTTCAATAGTGGTAAGTAAAGGATAAGTAGTTACTAATTTAAGGAAACCTTCACCGAGCCATCCCTGAGGAAATCATCGACGTCAAGCATCGCAAGAAGTCGCGAAGAAAAACCACTACACAAACTCATCGTCATATGTTTTCCTCCTTTTCTCTTAATTATATCGATGACCGACCAATCAGCAACTATACGTAAACGCGGATGAAACGATTCTAGTTACCGGACGTCACTTCGATGCTGAATCGTTCAGTCGTCCAAGCACCAAACGTACCCGAGATTGATTTAAATACGGCCGCCCCGAATCTGAAGACTCACGACAGAACCGCTGTAAACAATAACAACAGACGCGAGCTGTCACTGGGAAATGTCGGAGTGACATCATTGATGGCGAAAAAGCCAAGATGGCCGTTGCGCAGACAGCTGATTCCAGCCCAGTGAGTCCCACACCAGTGGTTCCAAAACCAGAGTGGGGACTTGAATGATCCCGCAAGGAGCTGAGCCGTTAGGCCGAGATGATAAATATAGCTGGGAACAAAGGAAGGGGCTCTTGTCTTTTGGATGGTGAATTGGAAGAGTGGTCGGCTTGCAAAAGAAAAATTTCAGAGGGAACGTCGAGAGCGGTCGTCGAGGGCGGCCCACTTCATCGCGCGGTAAATTCCTTGGAAATCTTGGCAGGATTCGAGCGGAAGGCGTGAATGAGGGCGATAATCAATCAACGGCGTAAATAGTAAGTAGAGTAAGCTTTAACTTTAAGTTATACGTGTTCTTACTAGAACCTAATAGACAGAGTTGTAAGCCTAAGTGGAGTGCGTTTCCTTTTTTTGTTCTAGAGATTGATCACGGTGTTGGGTTAGTTTCGGGTTTCTTGCGCGGGTTTCAGTGTCGCGACCTAAACCAAACCCCAGTCAGAGGTTTCGGTCGCTGGACGGTTGTCGGCGCACGACTGGGTGGCGCCCAAAATATTAAAATTACCCCGCCCCTCTTCGCGGGCAAAGACGCCGGGCACAACCGTCCGCCCCGCAGCCATTAGAGGCTTCGGGGGTAATAGTGTGCGTAACAAGAATTACATAATAAAAAAAGATAAAAGCGCAACGCTTGTTTTCCATTATTTTTTTCATTGTTGTTCTAACCTCCTAGTGAGCTACGTTCGTTAATAAGTTTTATCATTTTGATTGACTTTTTTGTCTCCCTGCGATGATCGGCACTTTAATCCATTAAATTTACCAGCTCCAAAAGTTTAAAGATATAAAAAAAATCCTAAAAGTTTAGATGTAAAATGAAATGGAAATACTTTACAATTTAATTTAAAATTTAGGTATTAAATAACTTCAGAATGACACAAACAGGTAAGGCAACAATAAATAATCAATATTAATGAAAAATTATCAATGTTTTAATGTATTTTTACATCACCAAACAGCTTTAACAAGCGGCAGATATCACGCTCAGAGCGACATGCACGCACTCTAATTGATACATCTCCTAAACTAATTTAGATTCCATTCTGCAATTTTTATGGTAAATTGTATACACGTTGAGCTTTATTTTACATTAAAAAAAATAAAAATTAAAATGGTCGAAGTTATTAAAAAAAATATTTTAAATATTCACTTCCGGTTTAAATATAGAAAAAAGATTCAAATTCGGAATCTCATTCGAAAATCAAAAAGAACAGTAAATTTTCAATACAAAACACTACATTTATTATTTGATTATAATTTGCATCAATATGAAAATAAAATTTCAAAAAACCCCTGCTGTGAAAATTTGAATTCTATAGAATCCCATATCTTAACAACTAAACATCAAATAACAAAAATATTTTGTGTACACATTCATATACCCTAGAAGTACAAATGTGCCCAATATGAACGAATTTCAGAACCTCACTTTTTTTCCGTTGTCGGTTTCACGTGAAATGCCCCTAATGTTGAAAGTCGAGATCGAGTCGTTCGGCGAAAAGGCTGTTGTGAGTTTCAAGAGTGTGGTGTATGGGACAGTGGAGGCACCGGAGGCATGAAGAAACCACATCGTTATCGTCCTGGCACCGTCACCATGCGAGAAGTTCGTCGCGATCAAAAAGCCGACTGAGCTGCTGATTCGTAGGTTGCCTTTCCAGCACCTTGTTTGCGAAATTGCGCAGAATTTCAAAGGCGATTGGCGTCTTCAAAGTTCTCCTGTGATGGCTTTGCAAGAAGCCAGCGAAACATATTTGGTTGAATTGTTCGAGGATACGAATTTTTGTGCTTTTCATGCAACGTGTCACCTTCATACCGAAAACCATCCCGCTTGCTCGTCGTATTCGAGGCGAAAGTCTTAACCAGATTCCACGTACGTTTGTATATGAGATCATAACTTAACCCGAGGAAGGTATCTTATTTTTATTTATTTTATCTCGCTAAACTATTTCTAGGATGAGTGCTAAGTTACTTTGATCATTATTCCAATAACAATAACCTTTACGAGTCTCTTGTAATCTAATAACAATCACATTTGCATTATTGATTATATTTCGTAAGCCATTTAGGTTTGGTCGTTATGTACTACATACGAGACTATCTAAGACAATAATTAATGAAGTTGGATGAAAACGATTGTCTTCCATTAAAATTCTAAATACTTTATTGTAAATAAAGTGTAAATAATATGTAAATAATATGAAGTGAGTTTTTTTTCATGGGTTCTCCCCTCCTCAGCTTGTGCGCGATTCGGTTGATCCGGTTATTGATTGTGAGCTAGCCGGTTTTCAAAATATTACTCTACGGTCGCCACTATGCGGCCACAGTTGGTGGGTGCGCCGCACGGGGCCCCCTCTCAGCAATCACTTTTCATGTGTCGCCCGAATTGGCGGGGCACATGGAGGATGTTTGGCTGGAAGGGAGGCGTGGTAATGGGAGCATGCAACAAGGTTGGTACGCTATCTTTAACCATTATTTCTGGTTGGGCCAAAAGCTAAAGGCAAATTAGTTTTCGAAACAGGAAAGTCCTTTTTTAAAGAGGCATGAAAAAAACACTGAAGCAGGTACTAAATGAGCAAGGAAAATCTGCAGTACACAAGTTAGCCCAAAACGGTATGAATAAAATCTTTGTTAAAATGGAAGGTTGAGTAAGGAGATTAGCTATAAAAAGATCTAACCCTTACACAAGCGAGCAGCTGAAATCGGTGCCTAACTGTAAAAAAGATCGAAAAATGAGAAATTTATCATAGAACAAGACAAAAAAAACTATAAAAAGACAATGTAAATTAAGAAAGCGTGCATTGCATATATTTGACACGTAGATAATACCATAACGATGCAGAAAGAATGTATTAAGTCTGAATTTGATATTTTCGCCTCACCACCGATTCAAAACAGTATTTTGTAGACCAAAGAAGTTGCTTACAAACCTATTGCATCCCTGGACAAATTTTTGGTGTTGAAATTTGTCTCACTCGGATATGGGGATACATATCGTGACTTATCCATTATTTACTTACGACTCAGGGTGCAACTGATTAAACTAAAGAATTGTAAAGAAGAACTTTTCACTGGGTAGGAGAAACTTAAGAAAGCTGATGGGTGTGAGGTTTCAGCTGATCTCGTTGGTGTAGCTAACAACGTCATGTATTCACTTTTTAGACAATGCACTGTATAATTGAATGGCAAGAATAAAGCTCAGCCAGACAACAATTACCACTATCGCGCCTATAGTAAAAATTTACTGAACTATGAAAAAGACGCTGCATCAACTCATCTCGAATCAGCCAGCTGGTATCTAGATCAGAATGAGATGGACATGATTTGAAGACTCAAGATCTAACGGTGGTCCCACGGAGTTGAATGAGGGCTATCTTAAAAGGTCTGCAATGGTGAACTGATGGGCACAATTCACAGCGATCTGTTAAATCAAGATGTACTCTAAATGAATGGAGTGGACTTGCCTTCAACACTTTCATTGGAAAAACCGAAATTTTATTTGTACTCGAAAGAAGATAACTTTAATCCACGCGTAAAAATACTAGAAGCAACATTTTTCACGAATCATGTTACGGCGAATGCCAATATATTAATAGCACATGAAGCTGTATTACAGCGCTCGAATGCAGTACGGGTATACGGGTATACAAGTGGGTGGAAGTGATAACCTATACACTACCTACCGAAAACTATACTCTATCTCTTGATAACGTAATCATCGGGCAATTACCGAATCTGCTTGTTTTCGGTATGGTGGATAATGACTCCTACATCGGGAGGCACACAAAAAATCCATTCATCTTTAAGCATAACAATATTACCAACTTCAATCTATCAGCAAATGGTGTTCAAGTACCAAACCTTGTTAATGTAGAATACTTCTCAGAAGGTCACTCAACCTTTTTTAAGAAAGTATGACTGGTGGGGTTTACCTGACAGAAAAAAATTTTACTCGAAAGAAACTGCGTATAAATATCTTACTTCCGCAGCTATAACTACAGACCAGACAGACGAATTTGAAAACTTGTAACTCACAAGATTCGATGAGCATCGTATCAGATCTTTACGAAAGTTTTCAACAGTGTTTGTGTACGAGGAATCGACAAAAACATTCTTACAAAGCTAAGTGTCATCACATACTGAGGTTGTAAACCTTGAAAACATATACCTGAAGGGAAGGGATGAGCACAATAGAGATCATCAACACTTTAAAAAGAAATATTATAACAAAAAGGTTCTTTCAAAGTGTATATCCCTGCGATCGTTTACATCATATCCTAAGCTTACAGAACAACCTAAATAACTTATTGAATCTAAACTATCCATTTTTTAAAAAAATTATATCTATGATAATGTTTTATTCATTTTGGTGTCTAAAAAGTAGATTAATTTTTAAATACCCACAAGGCTTAAAAGGCCTCTTCATTCTTTGCATTCGATCTGAGTTCTGCTATGTCCACTATGCTCCACTAGAACTTTCATATTTCTTTTCGCGGCTCAGCACAAAAACGCCTCACGATACGCAATTGCGTAGCGGGTCCACATTAGTATCTCAAGCCAAATTCGTCAGCCGTCATCGAGTTTGTATCAACACGCCGCACTGGAAGCTTAGAGCAAAGCGTCTCAAGCAAAAGCCATGGGTGTTTTCCTTTTATTAATCTTCCCATCAGATAATGCGGCATCTCAAGCATTTTCAAACGAGCACAAAAACATCTCAAGCCAAATTCATGAGCCGGCCAAGACAGCCGCCACGACGCTTTAACTAAAGTGTCTCAAGCGAAATTCATCAGCCTGCATTTACACGCTGTAACGACCTGAAGCCCGTACAAAACACTCAAGCAAAAGTCATCATTTCCATCGCCCTCCGATCAGGCAGACGTCGACTCAAAACAAACCGACAACCAGTCTCTAATATTTTACGCTACGATTTCCATGTGGTTTTTTCACGCTAAGATTGCCATGTGGCTTTTTCCACGATACTTCCATTCAAAACCATTGGTTTTTGATCTTGCCAGAACTGTATTCATCTCTATTCAAACACAGCGCTCGGGCTCTTCAAACTAACTTTCAACCTCTCAAAACCCAGCTCATGATCCATCGCATAGCACACATGCTCGTACACTCGCAAACAGCCAGCCGGCCTTACTCAATAACAGATCTCCATAGAAAAAGCTTTCGGTCCACTAGTATACTTTTATGTCGAACAGCTTGCCGAGGTAATACACTTCAAGCATGTGTAGGGGCACATGCCGTCCCTCGCTAACGCCGAACGATTTTGTATGAAAGTGTCTGTCACACTACTTATGACTTATGACAATTGACTCCTTTGTGATCTGAACACTAAATGAGAACTGGCTTGATCTAGATGATCAGTACGTAATAATGTGGTTGAAGACAAAGATCCGAAAATTGCTTAGTTGTAATTTTGTCTGTGGGTTGCATCTGTGAATCATAATGAAGCTATGATATTCAACGAAGCTATGGTATTCAATGGAGTCAGGAATCATAATGAATTGATGATATTTTATGGAATTATGATATTCAATGGAATTAGGAATCATAATGAAGTTATGATATTCAATGAAGTTATGATATTTAATGAAGTTATGGTATTGTATTAAGTTTTGATAACGTTCGATGTTCATTTAAGCAAACGAATGTTTCGAAGTAACGTAGGCTGTTTGCTTGTTCATGAATTGTAATTTAGGTGGTAGACAGGTGCGTCGAATTAGTGCTGCACCTAACTGGTGTGGTGCACAAGGTCCTTTGCAGTGTGACACGAACCGATGAAATCTTAGTAGCCGTTTCACCGTTTGCGACCTTTGGAAGTCATTGAGGGCTCCGACTATTTCAGGGTCATTACTTATATGCCGCGAGCTTGGCATAGAATTATGCCCACCAGACGATCGTCAGCAAATTCCTAATAAAAAGAAAGATGGTGTTCAACTTGCCTCTGCCTGAAAGATCTGTTCCAGCTGTTACTAATGTTGCATCGAAAAGGAAGCGTTGCAGCATTTATTCGTATAAAAAAGATTCGTAAACTAACAGTGTTTGTTCCGCTTTGCAACACATGCTCAATTATTGTATGTCCAAACTGTTTAGATAACAAGTAATTGTGTATCAATTAATAGCGAAATATATCTTTTCTAATAAATAGTATGTTTTATGTATATAAGTTACTTTTAATTAAAATAAAAATTTTATGACAGGATCAGATAAACCCTTGAATAGTATTCGAGTAAAATTTATTCTGAGTAGTAACCAAGGGTTAAGGTAAACCACTGATTCAATTTTATGTCAGTGTTTTTTCGGATTGTATTATTCATGTTAATCTAGTGGTCTCTGTTTACAACAGTTATTTGTTAATATTCATTGCTGAATCTTCGGTTTAACCCGTTTCCATATTTTTAGCTATCGAAGAAATGCTTTGGTTACCGCTTCGCAGTCTATAATGAAACTACAATGCGGTTAAATGGTTTGCTCGCATGACATTCAAAAACATTTCCAAGGACTTTTATTAGGGCGGTTATGTATTTAATGACCTACCCCTACTAGAGATCATTAAATGGTGTTCTCAACGAACTTATTTTATTAAAGAAGTATTTTTGAAACGGTAGCAGCATCTAGTAAACTCAAACTCAAACTTTGTTTTTTGCTTTTCCATCGGCAATCCATATGCTGCTATTTTGGGACGTCGAGCCAGTCATTAACCTGCATAGGGAAATATGTAAAGTGTCTAGTTCCACAAAGCCCTGTTTTATTGAAGTCGGTAGCACATGGCGATTTTTCAATGTTGCCAAGCCCAATATTCCAGTTTGCGAGAAAGGTTGAGTCGCTAGTTTCAATTTTTGTCTTTGTTCTTGGTGTACATATCGATGTAGGTAACTTGATCTGATTGTAGGTATTTTCAACTATTACTTTGATTACCTCATCAATAGCTCTCGAAGAGGTAGTTTGGTCAAAAAAATGCCAAACAAATGTACGCTGCAATCAAGAAAATGATTTCGTAGCAATGTTATCAAGTCAGTCGTATTGCTGAATACGTAGAGCAGCTTATTAACTTCCCAGTTTATGGGAAGCTCTTGTAATCACCTCGAAAATCTAAATTGAAGTTTTCAACATATTGCCACGTTTTAAGGTCCTTAGAGTATATCTAAAGTGCTCTTAGAAAGAAGTATTTCGGTTTGTGTGTGTGTGTGTATGTACAAACAGACGTACGTACGTACGTGCGTACTTGGACAGTTTTTTCGACGAGAATAACTAACGTAACCAAAGTCGTATCGACTTCGTTGAGGTGTCAATCGAAGGGCCTTTGCAATCTTAAGAGCTGATTAGATTTTGAGAAACTTTGCTGTTTTGACCCCTTGAAAAATCGTTGGAGCCGTGTTTTAATATAATAAAAAAAATTTCAAAAAATTAGGGTTTTTTCTTGAAAAAATTTTTAAAACTGATTTGCATAACACAGTAATAAATTTTATCAGTTTTGGAAGAAAAACCAGCAAGTCCTTCTCCCATGATTACAAAATTAAATTAAATTAAAAGCAATAGTTACAATTTAAGTTTCAGGTCGAAAACAGCTCGCATATTTTTTTGTTTGAAAAGCAATCGAAGTATAATATAGTGTCAAGCATATATATAAACAATTCAGCTGAGGTTTAAGGAGAGGGACATTTTGTGATATTTCTGGACATTAAAATTAGTTTGATTCCAAGAATCGATCAAGTGCACATCCTTTTAAAGAGCATTAAAATCCTCTTCCGAGCGAATAAGTCGGTAAATTTTTAAGTCATTAGCAAACAAAAAACATTGATATGCCACGAAAGTGGGAAGGTCATTTATGTAGAGTAAGAAAGCGTTCCTAGTTGTTCAACGTGGTGGCCTGACATGTTTTGCCTTAACACCACGAGCTTCTCAGGCTACAGGTACGATAGGCTCGTACCAAGACCCCCATAAACATACTAGTCAGTCACCCATAGCCATAGGCTACGAGCACTGCTTTTCTGAGTATGGATACCAGAATCTTATCGGGAGCTTGCATGGACTCCGTCATAATCCTTGGTAAGGATCGGACCTATCAGCATCCTCGCCACTCTTTGGGAAGCGGCTCCCCTTTTGATAGCGCAACAGCACGCCAATGCACCACAATTTAGAAGAGTTGCCGAATAGCTACCGGTCTCAAACTGAAATTATATTGACTGTACCCGCTTTGGGTGTTAGCCACAGCCACCAAGTTTCAGCCTCCACAGGCTCCTCAACCAAAACCGGCAGGGACAAGTCCCTGGGGCCCTGGTTCACCCCTGGCACCAGTATACCTCTGGTAAGGTTTCGGGGAAGTGCAAGCACGACCCCTTCGATTGAGCCCCAAATGGAAAGCTCCGGATCGATCGCCGTATTTAGGGTTATCATCCTCTACATCAACGATATATATGATAGACCCTGTTAATCGTCATCCCTTTGTCTCAGCATCCTGTTGAAAGGATGTTGTTCTGAGGATCGGTCAGTACCTCTCCTCCTTTGCACTGGCTTAAGACAGTTCTCCTGGCTGCCAAGTACTAAACATCTGCTGGTCGACACCCCCGAATCCTCTTTCTGCAAGATACTCGTTCGGCTATGCGACTTTTTTCAAGCATACTTGAGGGCGGTTGTGCTTCCCCCAGTTCCTCCCCGACCACAGCGTTGGAAAGCGGAGTTTTATGTAGAGTAAGATAAGAAGAGGGCCTAGAATAGACCCCTGAAGGATGCTAGAAGTAGAGTGGAATGAAAAAAAATTTGCTTCACATTGACTAACACGCCATGAACAAGAAGTCATGTTAAATTCACGTCAGGAGAGAATGCTCCAATGAAGACAAATTGAGCTTACTTCAGAAGTATAACATTAAGATTGGCAGTGTCAAATGCTTTACTGAAGTCAGTATACACTACATCAATTTGGGTATGACTGTCGAGAGTCTCTGCAACAGTTTGGGTAAGTTCACAGTTTCGAATGATTCCATGTTAGAACGTGAATTGCCTACAATTAAGAGCGTCATATATTTTATTGAAGACAATACATTCAAGGCGTTTGGGAAAACAAGAAAGTAACGCAAAGGGGCGATAATATAATTGGATAATTGGAAGCACTTAAAGAGGATCCAGACAGGACAAATTTAAGATAAATTCCACAAATAAGGGCCGATGCCGCAGATTAAAATAGAAATGAAAATATAAGAAAGTTCACAAACAAACACATAATGAAAATATTCGGAAGTTCAACTGGTGCGAGGCCTAAACTGGAAGTTTTACAATCGAGTAATATTTGAATTTCAGCTGGATTAGTGAAGATAAAATCAAGAATATGTGGAAAACAAAAAGGTGTATCAATAGCATTTGGGAGAGTGGACGCAAAAAACGGAGAAAACATCTCGCAGAATTTTTTCGGGAGTAGAAACTTGGTAACCGTCCCAGGAAATAGTATGAGGAATATTGAACCAAGACTTTAGAAAATTGATATAAGACCAAAATGGCTTTGCTTGCTTAGAGTGCAGCAAATTTTTGATGTTTGCAAAGGCGTTCCACACTGCTTTTTTAACTTTTAGTTTGGCTGGAACTCAATGTTTTGAAAAGGTTTTATAGTTTCCCGGAGTTCTATTGGATTTGTTAAGCCGACAAGCTTGGTTTTTTTGTGGCTGACAATCCAGATTAACAAACGCTCCCGTGCTGTCTGTCGACCAATGTGCCTGTGAATGACAGTCTCCTACGCTGGGCAATCAGTTCGTTTCAACCTTTCAAATCTTCTGGTATGGACAATACCTCACCTATTGAGATTCAGCAGGGGTGCAAAACGGCATTGCCATGAATTAACGCCATTTTCAAAGCATACCTACGGATGGCTTACATTTCACAGCGGTGGTAAGAAGCTAAAGTAGTCTTTATACCTAAAGCGGTCATAACATCCCACTCCTCACCTAAGGACTATGGACCTATCAGTCTCACCTCTTTTCTACTGAAAACTCTGGAACGGCTGATAGAGATTCATTTGAGAGCTACCTCTCTCTCTCTCTCTTTCTCTCTCTAATGTGCAGCACTTATACACAAATGGGAGATCGATTGAAACAGCTCTTCACTCACTCACCAGCTACATCAAAAAATCGCTAAGCGTCAAAAAATATGCGCATGCGGTTTTTCTAGACATCGAAGGGGCTTTCAATAAGGTTAGCCATAAGGCTATTGGGAAACCCCTTCCGGGAAAGCAATGTCGATGAAAACGTGATAGGGTTCATCGGTCAACTGCCGAGCAGCAGAAGCATTAACTACACACTAGGATACAGTACCCTAAGAATGAGGACGTGTAGAGGCACCGCTTCTATGGAACCTAGTGGTGGACAAACTCCTGTCAAAAATAGAAGCGATTGGCTGCAAAGTCGTAGCTCATGCCGACTGTTATGATAGCAATATCGAGCAAACTCGTCAACACCGTATCTGAAAGACTAAACTTTGCCCTGGGTATTCTTAGCAGGTGAAGCAAAGAATGCGGTCTAAAGAATAATCCGCAGAAAACGGAATTTGTGCTTTTTACAAGAAGGTACAAAATTCCACGATTTCTCCCACACAAACTCGAAGAGATATGCTTCATACCGTCTCATCAAGTTAAATATTTAGGTAAAATTCTGGACACCAAGCTCGCGTGGAAAGCGAATATAAAAGAAAGAGCGCGCAAAGTGACATGTGCAATCCACTGCTGAAAAAAAACTCTATACGGCGAAAGTGTAAGCAGTCCTTCTGTATGGCGCAGTTATTTGGTGGCCAGCTATGGCAAAGTCATCAAATGTAAACCTGCTAAACAAGGTCAGAAGGATTTCAGCTATTGCAATTACCGGGGCTCTACGCACCACCCGGACAAAGGCACTGTTCATGCTATTAAATTGGCTCCCGACTGAGCTACTAACGAGACAGCAAGCCAAGTGCTCTGAGGTTCGGTTGAAAGCTCTACGTCTCTGGCATGAAGGGAACAATGGCTACTCTTCCCCATAAGCTTCGTTGGACTACATGAAGATCTGCTTCATTGAAGGCCGATGTAAGGGTCCCAACGGCTTCCTCCAGACCACCTATGTCTTCAATCTTTGGAGGTCCACTTTCAAGCGTAGACTCGAATACTTATTGGTATTTAACCCTATCCATCGTCCTTTTGTTAATGAAAGTTGGATTTACCGGAGAGTCGAAAGCCACATCAAACCTTCATTATGGGTGGTCAGAGAACGAGCACTCATGTATTACATGCCATCCCTTGATAGCGTGATACAAGTGCTCGTTCGTTATAGTGATATCCAGAACCTCTCTACGGCTTGCAGTTCTGAATTTAGGATCCTCACCTTTGTTAATTAAGGTTAAGTCATGCAATAAACTGAATTCAAAGAGTGACTCACCCCGTTTATTGATATCGGTTCTAACCCAAATACGATGATGGGCATTGGCGTCAACCCTGAATTTCATAGAGCCTCTTCCCGGCTGGAAGAAGGTGGCAGAAAATCTTGTGCCATAGAACATGAGACACCCCAAAAGGGTTTGGGCCTTTCCACTTTTATGGCAACTGTGTCTGCAAGGTTAAAAACTTCAAGCCTTCTTTTATGATTATGGAAGCTCCCGGCTTACCTGTTGTATTTAGAGATACTGTCTTGTATCCCTTCATGTTGAGGCCGCAAATCCGGTTTCCTACAACCCAAGGTTCTTGGGCCAGTATTAGCTCGTCTACTTTTTGGGACAGGGGGAAGAAGCAGTGCAGCAGATGCTACCTTAGAGTGATTGAAGTTTATTTGTAGAAACTTCAGCATTACGACACAGGGTTTTGTAAGCCTCCTCGTCAGATGAGGACATAAGCTCTTTCTCAACCAAGTCGAAGGTTTGAAGAAAGTCCTCAGCCAATTCCGCAATCTAGGTGGTGCTTCTTCCGTCATCGGAGAGAAGAATTGATTCGGAGAAGTCCGCAGTCGGGT
The DNA here is from genome assembly GCA_963942545.1 of Oxycera nigricornis. Classification (NCBI taxonomy): domain Eukaryota; kingdom Metazoa; phylum Arthropoda; class Insecta; order Diptera; family Stratiomyidae; genus Oxycera; species Oxycera nigricornis. The sequence goes on along the minus strand of OZ012659.1, from coordinate 50,998,364 downwards.
CTGCTGATGCTACTCCAGTCACCTTACTACAAGTCTCTTTGATCGGTTGTCGTACTGCTGTCCCAGATTGATCCTTGCAGTATACTCGCGGAGTGATAGCCGAAAAACCGTAGCTTATCACCCCTTAGCCTCCAAAGGAGCTAGCGACCACTCATTGAGGATTGTAGGAGCCTCTAGCTGTCTATTGCTAGCCTTGCTTACCTTAGCTGCCTTCCAATTGTTCACCGGAAGGTCAGCATTGCTTAGTTTAGTTGGTTGGTTGTAGTGGCAGCCCCGTTTGTCAAAAAGTGGCTCACTGAAGCCAAGATAGGCCCATTGTGGTACCCGATTTCAATATGGTGCGGCACTAAAACCTGTTGGGTGACGAGAACCATTTACTACGCAGCTAATATTCAAACTGGCTACTTCCGTGAGGCTGTCCAGGAAGGGTGAGCCTAAGGTTTTCATGCGTTTCCTGGACAGTGCTGGGCATTCACACAGAAAATGTTGGATCGTTTCCTCCTCCTCCTCCGATCTGCAGCTGCGGCAGAAATCGTGGAAAGGGGCACCCAGTCTTTCTGCGTGTCTGCCAATGAGACAATGCCCCGGCAGTACGGATAGGATGAAACTTAATGTTTCACGGCTCGTGTTGAGGAGCTGCTTGGTGCACTTTGAACTTAGTGTGCGAAGTTTGCCTGGTTGTCCTGTAGGTTTCTTCCAGCAGCCAGGCCCTATTTGCAGCCTCTACATAGTACTGCTTGAAATTTAGCTTGACGGAGGCCAGCGGATGGGTTACTTGGGGTGTTATTGTATAACCCTGGCGCTCAGTGCCAGCTCTAGCTAGGGCGTCAGCTTCGCAATTCCCAGGTTTATCACTGTGACCCAGCACCCAGCATAGAATCACTTCATCGCGTTCAGTAGTGTGCGACATTCGGTTACAATTTTGGATGAAGTATACACGTTGGATAATGATTGGATAGCAGCTTGACTGTCCGAAAAAATGTTGAGATTTCTTGTAGAAATTTTCCGATTTCTCAGCCGATCTACTGCCTCATGTATTGCGATGACCTCTGCCTGAAAAACACTGCAGTGATTTGGTAGCCGGAAGGATAGTCTCAGACCTAGTTGTTCAGAGAAAACGCCACAGCCAACTTTTTCATCCATTTTTGATCGATCAGTGTAGATGTCAATCGATTCCTGTATCCTATTTCCTTCCATGATCCAGTCATTTCTGCTAGGGATCGATTAGCAGAGCACTTGGCCTGCTGGTTCGTAAGGAGCTCCATCGGGAGCCAATTTAATAGCATAAACAATGCCTTTGTCGGGGAAGTGCGTAAAGCCCCGGTGAATGCAATAGCTGCAGTCCTCCTGACTCTGTTAACAGGTTCGCGTTTGATGTTTTTGCCACCGCTGGCCACCAAATAACCACGCCATACAGAAAGATTGGTTCCACTTTTGCTGTATAGAGCCATGATACAGTTTTGGGTTGCAGTCCCCACCTTTTCGCAATAGCTCTTTTGCAGCAGTAGATTGTGCAAGCCGCTTAACGCAATCTTTCTGCTATGTTTGCTTTCCATGCTAGGTTGAAGTCTAAAATCAGACCTAAATATTTGACCTGATGAGATGGATTGAGACTTGTCTCATCAAGTTAAGCTTGAACAAATCGTGGAATTTTGTATCTTTTCGTGAAGAGCACAATTTCCGTTTTCTGCGGATTTATCTTTAGACCGCAGTCTTTGCCCCATTTGGTAGGAATACCAAAGTTTAGTCTTTCAGATAGAGTGTTGACGAATTTGCTCGATATTTTTGTTGCAACATCGTCGGCGTAGGCTTCGATGGGTAGTGTGGTTTCGGGGTGACGGACGGCATCATCTTCAGGTGCTGTCATTTTACCATCCGCCAGCAGACAGCACGAGCACGGTTAGGCTTATTGATGGATTAAGCTCATTATACTTCAACTATTCTTTTTATTATTTGTAGCCGCGAAGTATAACGACTGTCAATTTTCGTATATTATGCATACGTAACAATTCCATTCATAGTAGGGTTTTCGAAACTTTGTGTCTAGTCGACAAACTCCTGACCACTTGTGTGCTTTTTTGGTTCGCAACTCTACTAACACTATTATTGCACATTAATGGAGGTTCTTGCTTCCAGGCTTCTGGCCGGTACATTATTAAATGGGAAGTGTGGTTTCATGGTGACGCATGGCATCCTCTTCAGGTGCTGTCATTTACCATCTGCCACCAGACAGTACGACCACGGTTAGGCTTATTGATGGATTAAGCTCATTTTACTTCAACTATTTTTTTTCATTTCAACTATTTATTATTTTTGCTTTATTTTTTTCATTTTATTATTTATTACTTTGAAGCCAGTCGTTTTTATTGTTGACAGGAGTTTGTCTACCACTCAGATCCATAGAAGGGGTGCTAGCACCCCACCTTGCGGGGTGCCTCTGCACGTCCTCCTTCATAGGATGCTTTCTTCTAGTGAGGAGTTGCTTCTCCTGCTGCATAGTAGTTGCAAGATAAACCTAATCAGATTATCATCCACATTGTTATTCGCGAGGGCCTTCTCAATGGCCTTGTGGCTGACGTTGTTGAATGCACCTTCGATGTCTAGAAAAACCGCCTGCGCATATTCTTTGACGCTTAGCGGTTTTTTGATGTAGCTGGTGAGCGAGTGAAGAGCTGTTTCAATCAAACTCACATTTGTGTATGCGTGCTGCGCATTAGAGAGTGGTTGCAGGGTAGCTCGCAAATGAATCTCTATCAGCCGTTCCAGAGTTTTCAGCAGAAAAGAGGTGACACTGATAGGTCTATAGTCCTTAGGTGAGGAGTGGGATGTCTTGCCCGCTTTGGGTATGAAGACTATTTAAGCTTCTTTCCATCGCTATGGAATATAAGCCATCTGTAGACATGCTTAAAGATGGCTTTTAGCTACGGTAGCGCTATATTGATTCCCTGCTGGATTTTAACAGGTGAGATGTTGACCATTCCAGGGGATTTAAAAGATGGAAATGAGCTGATTGCCTAGCGGAGGAGCTTGTCGTCTACAGGCACAGCGGTTGACAGGCAGTTCGGGGGTGTATGTGGATCAGCTTTGTCAGCCTCATCCTCACTGCCCGGGAATTGCGTGTCCATGAGAATGGCTAGCGTCTCAGAGCTGGATTTGGTACAGGTCCTATTTGTGTCCTTGATAAACCCCAAAACTAAGGGAGTGTTCGTAATAACTTTTCGCAGACGACTGATATCCTTGGAGTGTTCTCTTTCTGATCAGAAACTTCTCCACGAGGTGCGTTTTGCTTTTCTTATGGAGCTTTTGAACTCCTTCAGTTTAAGTTTATAAGAAGACCAGTCATTGACTACTTTAGCGTAATTAAAAACCTCCAAAATATTTCCACAGCTCTGCAATATCACTATTCCACCAAGGCTTCGTTGGACTGCTGCTTTATTGGAGGCCGATGTAAGAGTCCCAACGGCTTCCTCCAGGCAACCTATGTCTTCAATCTTCGGAGGTCCACCTTTTAGTGCAGACTCGAATACTTCTTGGTGCTTGACCCAATCCATTCTCCTTTTGTTAATGATGGTTGGATTTGTCGGAGGGTCAAAAGACACATCGACAATTATATATGAATTATTGAAGAACGAGCACTCTTGTGATACATGCAATCCTTTGATAGCGTGGTGCAAGTGTTCGTTCGTTAGAGTGATATCCAGAACTTGCCTACGGCTTGCCGTAATGAAAGTAGGATCCTCACCTTTGTTTGCTAGAGCTAAGTCATGCGTCAAAATAAATTCAAAGAGTGACTCACCTCTTTTGTTCGTATTGGTGCTACCCTAAATGCGGTGATGGGCATTGGCATCCGCGCCGATGACTAGTTGGATGCCCATGCAGTCGCTTCTGTGATGATCTTCTGCAGGTTGATGGGAGGTGGCAGAACATCGTGTGCCATAGAGCAGGAGACCCCCCAAAGGGGTTCGGACTGCCTTTACACTGCTATGGCAATGGTGTCTTGGTCACTGAAATTGTGCAAGGTTAGAAACTTCACGCCTTTCTTTATTATTATGCAAGCTCTTGGTTTACCTGCTGTGAAGAAAAAAATCGTCTTATATCCCTTCGTATTGAGCCCACAAGCCTGATTGCTTACAACCCAAGGTTCCTGGGCCAGTATAAGCTCTCTTTTTTGGGCCAGGTGGAGAAGCAGTGTAGCGGATGCCGCCTTAGAATGATGGAGGTTTATCTGTAGAAACCTCAGCACCACGGCACAATGTTTAGTCTGCCTCCTCGTCAGACAAGGACATCTCCTCGTCCTCGATCAGATCGAGGGTTCGGCGAAGGTCCCCAGCCAACTTCGTGGTGAAGGTAGTGCTTCTTCCGTCATCGGAGAGAAGATCTGACTCAGAGAGGTACACGGTCGGCTTCACTGATGCTATTACAGTCACCTTGCTCCTACTCTTTGTACTCGGTTCCCGTACTGCATTCCCAGTTCGGTCCTTGCGATAAACTCGCAGGGTCATAGCCGAGAAACCATAGCTTATCACCCTGGCTTTCGACTCCAACGGAGCTAGCGCCTCCTCGTTAAGGATTATGAGGGCCTCTCACTGTCCATTGCTGGACTCGCTTGCCTTGGCTACTTTCCAGTTGTGCACCGGAAGATTAGCATTGCTGAGCTTGCTAAGCTTAACATATTCCTCCAGTGTGGATATTTCCGCTGGTATCCAAGCCCTGGATCGAGGCCAATTCGGGATGTCTTCCCTGGAGACAGCTTCTAGCTTTGCTCCGGGCCAGACTTCTCCCAGTCTGCTCATAACCTGCTTATATAGATCCACTGAGCGTTGATCCGCGCAGGCTATCAGCTTAACGTGACCCTGGTACCAACCATCGTCACGACAACTAGGCGGAGGGCCTGATTGTGCCTCCAGTATGGGTTTGTACACCCGAAGAAGAGCGATTTCCACCATCTTCCAGTTTGACGGTGAGATGGTTCCATCGCTGCTGCTCCTGTCGATGACAGCCCATACCGGGCTGCTCTTTGGCACTGCCCTAAAATTCCTGCTTTTGACAGGATTGGGCGCGACTAATCTTGGTCTTTTGGTGACCTGTGGCTGGGCACTCGGTTGATTCAGGGCTGCCTCATTAGATCAAGATCGTAAATAAATCCTGCTTCCACTCTCTTAATTTCTTTTAATACTCCTTTTAGTTTGCCACCTATTCTTGATTATATTTCCCATGACCCAGCTGAAATCCAAATATTAGTTAATTCTTTAGATTCCAGCGTAGGCCCCGGGTCAGACGGGCTTCCAAATGCATTTATTAAATCCTTATCCTCGGCATTATGCGTTCCACTTTCTTATATTTTTAATGCTAATTTATCCTCCGGTATCTTCGCCAATATGTGGAAGTTGGCTAATATTTCTCCTGTACTCAAATATGAATCTGGAATTATCGTCCAATTTCGTTACTTCCAAGTTCTCCCAAACTGCTTGAACACATTGTCTACAATAAAATATACGAGGCTCTTAATCGTAGGCTGTCACCATTCCAACACGGATTCTTTCCAAACCGGTCAAGCAATACGATTCTCCTTGAACTTACCCAAAATGGAGCACAGGCTGTCGACATGCGTGCCTAAGTTGATGTAGTGTATACTGACTTCAGTAAGGCATTTGACACTGTCAACCTAAATGTTCTACTTCTGAAGCTAGCTAACTTTGGCCTGTTTGGGCCATTACTCTCCTGGCTTGAATCCTATATCAGCTCGCGTTTGTTATATCCAATAATAAAATTGAAAAACTGTTTGTATCAATTAATACAAATATTTAATGTAACTGTTAATAAATATATATACATATATATATATATATATATATATATATATATATATGTGTGTGTATTTCTTATAATATATATTGACGTGTATCTCCTCACAGATTCGGGATGCAACTGGCTACTTAATAATGAATACGAAATATTTCTCAAGCAAAATTAACACCTAAGCAAAAAGGCTCGTTGATTTTGCTTGACAAACAAAAGTATCCGAGGCATTGTTTAAACGCGAATTGAATGCGTTAGACTACACATAAGCGCAAATGATGCGGTATCAAGTTGCACATTTGCAAGCATCTGCAAGAATGTTGCATGGGAATGTAACATCTTCATCCTTAAAGTGAAATTCGTCCCGAAAATTCCTAATAACATAGTTAATACGTCGGATTTACATGATTCTCTATACAATGTGAAAATTTTAGTATTTAATTATTTTACATTTTACAGTCTTTGTGATCTTAATTTCGATGAGCTTTTTGGAGAACTATATTCAACTGAAGCTCTCGGATCATCAGAATAGCGAACGGCTAATTCGGTTGGTCTTAGTGAATTTGACACATTTCTACTTTTCCAATAAAAACATCTGTTGAAAATGGTTAAGCATCCGCCACTTAGACATGGCCTTCAACATTTAAATATAACGTATAATAATGCAATTAGAAATAAAGCAAATATAAATCCTGTAAATGAATTTTTCCTTAAATAGTTTGGAAGTGGTTTTACCGCTTTGTCCCAGAAGCTTGACTGTTCAATTATTTCTGAAGGTAAATCTCTTATCTCGTGTAAGTTACAACTTAAAAATTTTCCAAAATTGATATTATCATTAATCTTAATATCACGCAATTTAACAGCTTCACAACAATCTTCTACTTCAACTTTCTTGTCTTTTTTCTTTAAGATAGTTTCAACATCAGTCTATACGTTTGCGATACAGTGTATAATTTATAATAATCATCAACAGAAACTATATATATACCTTGTATATTTTTCTGTTCTTCTTCCTTATTTTTACATTTGCAACTTAATTTACTTTTCATACTAGTAACTACGATAATTTGATTATTATTTAATTTATGAAATATGTCCAATTGAGATTGAATTTGTTTGACTTCACATGACTTTGATTCTTGTCTCAAATAGATGTCTGTTATACAACTTCTTTCGTATGTTGTTCTTAAAGGTAAGGAATTGCAAATATTTTTCCTATCAAGTTTCCTACAATCTGTTCCATCCACAGTTATAAATTCATCTCGGTCTTTAGTAATAATCAGAAAACCTTTCCAGATTTTGTATTAATATTGTACGTTCTTGATCTATGAATGGCAAACTAATTATCTCGAATGTCTCAAGTTCTTATGGACGTAAAGCATCTACTCCTATAACAACTATAATCCTTTTATTTTTAATATACGCTGTTAAATGTAAATCTTTAAGCAATTCTTGATAATTACTTAATTTAGCTTTTACAACTAAATCGTCCTTCTCCTTTAGTTTATTTAACTCTGTAAGAAGATTCTCAGGTTCAATTATGAATGGGGGTAAAATACCTGCTTGGATAAATAAAATAGAGTCTCTGAAAACTTCAATCCTTAAGTCAATCACTTCTATTCTATGGTTTATTTTGATATAAATTTCATCATAGTATATCTCTAAATTCAGAATTCTTTCAATTTGCTCAGCATCATCGGCTGATATTGTCCCAAATAGAAAACTTAAACCTGTTCCTACCCAATTCATCAGACCTCTTTTATAATTTATACATTTGGGATAATTCCCCTTAACCCATAAACTTTATTGAGATTATGGTGTAACCTACGCACTTGTAATCTACCATTTGATTTGAAATTTTTGCATTGTTTTAACTCAGTGGTACAATATCATTTATACTATTTACTAGATTGTCTATCCTATCAATGTCTTCTTCTATTTCTGTTATCTCTATTGACTTTATCAAATTAATTGCCTGGATTATCCACTTTTACAGCATCAAATGCTATGGCTACGATTAGGCTGAAATTGAAAGTTAAAACTAGATTACTTTTTTATATATCTTTTTGCGTCTTTGTTATTAATCTGAACAAACTTCCGATACATTTTGGCTTGAATGCTGTCTTTATTTACTTTAGTAACAGTATATGATCCCAACCAAAAATCATCTGTTTTACCTTTCCTTCTATGATTTTGTCTGAGGATTTTGTCACCAACTTGAACTAACTTCTTCCTAATGTTTTTGTCGTATCTGATTTTCGATTTTTTTTGTTTCCTCTGTGTTTTCCTTTAGCATTTTCCCATAACTCAATTAAGGTGTTCTTTAATTTTTCTGCATAATCTTCCACTGATTTCTCAGGCTCAGAATTCCTTATGAATGATATTGGTCTAGGTTTTTGTCCAAACATTAACTCATGAGGTTAATAACCTGTTACTTTGTGTATCGTTTGATTATAGTTCATACTTGCTAATCGAAGTTTTAGATCCCAATTATTTTGCTGCAACAAGTCTTCTCTGGTTGTTCTCAGATACTCTGTAAGCTTAGCATGTACTCTTTCAACGCTTCCGTTCAATTGAGGATGAGACGAACTTGTAGCAATATGTTTTATATTTAGTATTCTCTCTAATTTCATCAAATTTCCATAAAATGAATTGTCAGTAAGAATGTTTTGAGGAATTCCAAAATAAGTTATCCAGTCTCCAATCAGTTTACTCGCAACAGTTTCCGTATTTATATCTTTCATTGTGACAAATCTGATAAACTTAGTTAAGTTATCCTGTATCGTAAGTCTCCAAGTATCCCCATTTTCTTTACCGTTTTTAAATGGTCCCACACAATCTAAGTGGACTTTTTCCAATGACTTATCTGCCTTTGAAACAATTCGCATTGGGTTTCACATATTTTTTCTGACAATTTTGTATTCTTCAGTTGCGTTGATACCTTTGTGTGCCTTTAAAAAACCGTCATGTGGTTCTTTTATTAGCTCTTTCCAAATTTCATTGTCTTCAGATTCGTTACTTTCATTATCTTCTGAATGTTCAGGAGCTACTTCAGACATTGGGCTATTATTATCTGTTGAATGTGCATGACTTGTGCTGGGTTGAGGTTTTTCATCCTTAGATTCATCAGGGTTCATCATTCTGACATTTCGACTCAGCTCATCCGCCACTTCATTCTTTTTTCCGGGTTTGTACTGGATAGTATAGTCGTATTCCTCTAGTTTTAATCGTCATCTTATCAAACGACTTCCAGGATCTTTTACGTTGCATAATCAAATCAAGGGTCGATGGTCCGTCCTTATCAAAAATTTAGTTCCATGAAGATAATGCCAGCACTGTTTGGCCGCCCTAACAATTGCCAAACATTCCTTTTCTGTGATTGAATAATTCTTTTCAGACTTATTCAAAGTTCTCGACAAACATTGGATTGGTAAATCTTTCCCTTGATGTTTTTGACTTAGGACTGCTCCGATCCCGTGATTGCTTGCGTCTGTCGTGATGATGAATTGCTTCTCAAAATTCGGATACTTTAAAAAGGCTCTTTTATCAATTCCTCTTTTATTCTTTCAAATGCTTTCTGCTGATCCATACCTCATATAAAATCTTCAATCTTTTTCAGTAGTTTGTTGATTGGCACTATGATTTTACTACAATTTTTAATAAAACGCCGATAGTACCAAGCCATTCCAAGGAATGACTTGACACTCTTTGTATCTACTGGTTTTTCCATTTTCACGATACAATCTACGTTATTTTGACCATTGTTACGCCATTTCAATGATTACATGGCCTAAGTATGCCACTTCTTTCCTAAGAAATTCACATTTCGCAGGCTGAATTCTCAGATTTGCTTTTCTTATTCTAGGCAAAACATCCTCCAATTCATCATTGTGGTCCTTAAGATCTCTTCCATACACAACTATATCGTGAAGGTATACAAAACAACGTGTACCTTGCAAGCCACTAAATACTCTATTCATTGCCATTTGAAAGCAATCTGGAGCATTTCTCAAACCAAACGGCATACGATTATATTTGTAATGACCATATCGGTTTGAAAATGCAGTTTTTGCTTGATCTTCTCTTCGTACAGGGATCTGATGGAATCCTGACTTAAGATCAAGTATGGAAAAGTATTTAGCAGTACCCAACTGTTCTTATATCTCTGAGATATTTGGCAGTGGGTAATTATCTGCAATAGTCATCTCATTAAGCTTCCGGTGATCAACGACCCTTCTCCACTTTACTTCCCCAGAAGAGTCACTCTTTTTAGGGACTATCCACAAGGGTGCATTCCACTGTGAATTACTTTCTTTGACAGTGTTATCCCTCAACAATTTTTCAACCTGTTTGTTAACCTCTTCTTTGTGGACCTTTGGATATCGGTATAATTTTACGTGAACCAGTTAAGCTCCCTCAATCAAATCTACGGTATGTTCAGCTACCTGCGTCAAATTAGCTGGATCAATCTCTTGAAATAACTCGTTATATTTATCTAGTATCTCATATATGGATTTCTTTTCCTCCCTGTTCATGTAACTATCCCGTATTTTAATTTTCGCATTACATATTTTTAAGACATCTTCTGAAAATATTGTACCTTTTATTCCGTAAATTGTACAAATTCTATCCTCATCATTCGTATTCAATATAAGTACCTGCCCTCTGTCTGTTTCATCAATTTTGTTGACACACGAAAGTATTTTTATACCACCTATGTCAACTTCGTTGATAAAAACAGCGTTCCCAATTTTCACGATTATCGAAACGTATCTTCTTATTTTTCTCCTGTCTTTTAGCTGAAATTCAGCACTCTCTAATTTAACCTTAAACGTTGAATTTCCAAACGACTCTCCCTCATAATCGATTTTTACCTTATTTAATTCAAAGAAATCTGTACCTAGAATACCATCAAAGCCTTTAATAATGTCAACTATTACGACGTGAAATGTTGCTTCCAACATTCCATTTCCTATTTCAACCTCTAATTCTACTTTTCCAATAGCTTCTGTGCTATTATCACTATGAATACCATTGAATTTAGCCCTGCTTTCTTTGTCTACCTAATCTTCAAATACTTTAATTTTACTTATAAGGCTTATTTCCGCGCTTGTATTTACCAACATTTTTATCAACTCGCCATTAACTTTCACAAATATATGAGGACTGTTTTTAAACTGTTTTTTTATTTTCACTACTTGGTTAACTAATCGCGTTTTGAATTCATTATTCTCTCTTTGTTTTCTATCACCATATTTATTATTTCCATCATTGATTTTAGCCATTTCATTTCTCTGATTTCCTGAGCTTTAATTATTATTCGGTCTGTTTATTGCAGCACGAGATTGACTAGGATAACCTTGATGATATGTTCCTCGGTTGAAGTCGGTTACCTCAATAACATTGACAACTGTTGCAAATTCCGTTTCGTGAAACTCGATTCACCTTCCGATTTGCGCCGTAATTATGGTTGTTACACTAAATTGAATCGGTAGCGGGGACTCGTACCGCTGGATACACAATTAATATTTTGTACCTAGATACAATTTTGCGTATCCCACCGCTGCCACCAATTTAGTTTTTGATATATCCAATAATTAAATTCAAACACTGTTTGTATCAATAAATACAAATATTTGTGTAACTGTTAATTACTGTGAATTACTATAAGTATATATATATATATATATATATATATATATATATATATATATATATATAAAAATATATTTATACAGGGTCTTTCGGAGTTGATGGCATTAAATGAAACCACGGAATCCTTGAAGTCTTTTGAGCAGAAAATCGTATGGGAGGGGGGTGGTAAATCGGAAGGGGTTTCGAGATATAAGGGGGGGGGGTAACCACGCTCCTCACCCACGACCTGGCACGTGTAAAACATCATAACTATTTTATTGTTATGTGTAGACTTTTAAAAAAGGATGCGATTGATAACCTGTCAATGTATATTTTTAGGAATGTATTAACAATTGCCCCCAATGCTGCCAATTTTACACGAAAAAATGAGAAACTTAAAACAACCGGAAAAAAATTGCTAATTTTGACTTTCGCGACCGTGTTAAACGCTAAAGTGATGTATTAACCTATAAAAATTATTATCTTGACAGAAAGCCTTACTTTCTGCTTGAATACTTCCGAAGAAAAAGGTTGTCAATTTTCCTTTGTTTCCTTCGAAAAATAGAAAACTCATAATTTGTGTGATCCCTCGGAATTAGCCAAACGTCATAAAGTTTTATTATCTACCTGGCATAATCCCACAGTGGAAAGATTTTTGAGTGATTGGTTTTCTTCATGCTATTTGTTGGATCTGCTTTAGTATTGAACAGTTTTTAGGCTGAGATAATTAAAATCCGACGTTTTAAGGATGACATAAAGTTAATGTTTAATAATCAGCACCTGATAATAAAAAGGGGTATAAATGTTGTGTCGAAATCCTGCATAACTTAGTGGAATCGTCAATTGAAAACAATCAAGAAGTGCTTATGTCTTAACATATACAATCATGGCTAACTTTACCAACGAGGAATATGCTGACATGCATTACGGATTTTGCGATGGCAATGCGGCATGTGCACAGGAGGAATATCAAACGAGGTATCCGACCCGACGATTACCGGATACCAGAACCATCATGAGACTGCATGGAGAGTTTGTAAGTTTCCAACTGCAGTGTTTGGACATCCGACCAGGAACTTTCAGGGACGCCGACCAGGAGGAGCACATACTATCCATAGTACGCAACGAGCCAGACTTATAAACTCGCAAGCTAGCTTTGCGGCTGGGCTAATCGGCGACCGCAATTTGGAGAGTTTTAAGCAAGGAAAGGATGCGCCCTTACCATTTTCAACCCGTGCAAGAGTTATTTTCTGAGGATTACGTGAAAAGGGGTGAGTTTTGTGAGTGGCTTATCGAACGGGATCGAACGGACTCCAACTTCATTAGTAATATTTTATGGACCGCCGAGTCACATTTTTCAAGGGATGGTGTCAACAACTTCCACAACAGCCATCTATGGGCTATTATCAATCCCAGAGTAACCAGGGCCACCTCTACACAGCATACATTTAACAGAAACATGTGGGCAGGCGTCCTGGGGCGCTGGGGTGGATAGTTGGGCCATTCCGTTTGCCGGATAGGCTGAATTCTGCCGGATATCTAAATTTTTTGGATAAAGAGCTGCAAGCTTTACTGGAAGATACACCATAATCAATTTGAACAGGATGTCTTACCAACACGATGGTGCTCCAAGCCATACTGGCCGATAAATCACCCATTGGCTTGCCTCAAACTATCCAAGAAGGTGGATAGGTCGAAATGGTCCAATTAGCTGGCTACCCCGGTCTCCAGATCTAACTATCCTTAATTTTTTGTGTGGGTTGTAATGAAACAAGAAGTTTACAAGACACCTGTGTCATCAGTTCAAGAATTAAATTTAAGAATTGAGGCAGCTAGTGAAAAAATAGGAGACGACCTCATGCATTTCGATGTAGTCACAGAAATTAAGAAAAGAGCTCTTCTTTGCATTTCTGTGGAAGGAAGACACTTTGAACAGTTGATGTGATCACAAGCAATACAGTAATACTGCTGTTTAATCATAAGTTCAAAATAAATTGTTACTTTAGATCTTTAGTTATTATTTTCCATAATAAAGTAAGTCGGCAAAATTTCACAAAATTTTAGTTTTCTATTTTTCGAAGGAAACAAAGGAAAATTGGCAACCTTTTTCTTCGGAAGTATTCAAGCAGAAAGTAAGGCTTTCTGTCAAGATAATAATTTTTATAGGTTAATACATCACTTTAGCGTTTAACACGGTCGCGAAAGTCAAAATTAGCAATTTTTTTCCGGTTGTTTTAAGTTTCTCATTTTTTCGTGTAAAACTGGCAGCATTGGGGGCAATTGTTAATACATTCCTAAAAAGATACATTGACAGGCTATCAATCGCATCCTTTTTCAAAAGTCTACACATAAAAATAAAATAGTGATGACGATTTACACGTGCCAGGTCGTGGTTATGGAGCGGGTTACTCCTCCCCTTATATCTCGAAACCCCTTCCGATTTACCACCCCCCTCCCATACGATTTTTTGCTCGGGACACTTCAAAGAATACGTGGTGTCATTTTATGCCACCGAATACAAAACACCCTATATATATATATATATATATATATATATATATATATATATATATATATATATATATATATATATATATATATGTATATACTGAACCGAAGATAACGAACTTCCCAAATAACTAAAAACCAAGAAACATTTTTTTCGTGAGTTTATTTAAAGCAAAATAATAATATTTTCATTATTGAACAAAATATGTATGTATGTATGTACCGCAAGATAATACCAAAACGCAAACTCAATTTTTAATTAATTCGAAATATAATATCAAATGTACATGAATACGTCAATTATTTACTTAAAATGGTATTTTTGTTTGAAGCTCTTGAATTTCAGCGTGTCCGTATATGCTTCAATTTCTACCAAATTATAAAATATTTTGTGATACACCATGACACTGGAAAAATCGACGAACTTTTTGCACTTTTGATGTAGCAGTTGCAACTGGACCTTCAGTTAACTCGTCCTCAGTTTCACTATCAGAGCTTCCATTATTTTCCATGGCTTAAATATCAGCAACTAACTCGTCATCCGTTAGAAATGTCGAGGTTAAAAGACTGTCATCCGCAGTGAGGTAATCCAATGGGACATGGAAATCTTGAGGTTG